>VZRE01000929.1:105943-246766 GCA_013396775.1 Cephalopterus ornatus
TGAGTCCATTTCTCCTGCTTTGCCGGAGCTGTCAGCCTTGAATCCCGGTGGCGTCCCGTAACTAATTGACAGCAATGGGGGCCTTTGGGAGCCGAAGAATACGCATCCTTGCTGGGCGAGCGCTGGAGCAGGGGCTGCGCGGGCAGCTGTGGGGGGATATAAAGGGCGGCTTTTAAAGCCTTTGTGCCTGCCCGCAAGTGCGTGCGTGCGTGTGTGTGGCGGTTTTGTGGTGGAGGTGAGGGGATGCTGAGCAGGGCGGCGGGGGGAGAGGCGGAGGGAGAAGCCGCCGTGGAGAAGTAAGTTTCTCTCAGAGAAAAGGGGAGGCGGCGGGAAGAAAAAGCCACAAACGGCGCGAGGAGCGAGGTCCCCGCGCCCTCAGAGGCCGTCACCGCAGCGAGGAGGGAGCAGGCTGGGATTTCGGTGTAAAACCCAGGGCCATCGAGAAACTAGATCTCTGTTTTTCATCCTGTCCTGGCCCAGACTGTAAAATATGACCTGCCGGCACGGCCGCCAAGCTGCAGCTTCGAGAAACAAAACCCCCACTGTTTGGTTTTTTTCCTGGGCTTGGGAAATGGGCAAAGAAATCTCCCCTCCCAGGTGTAACCTGGCAGCTTTGTCCCTATGGTCATCTTACTCCTTCCTGAGGATGCGTAGATACCCACCAGAGGAGGGGCTGGATTTTTGTCATTGTTCCTGAAGCCAGTTGCTCAAACATGTACCCGCGTCGCAGACAAAATACTGTCCGGGAGACATTTTTATGCTTCTGGCTTGACTCATGCAAAAATGCCCCATTGTCTGTGACATTTTCAGAGACAATCTGTGATAAAAGCATTTGCACATTTACAGCTGGAAAGAAATAAATAAACCGCTTGCATTTCTCTGGGGTCTGTCACTGTGGAATTTAATAACAGAAGCAACTGAATAGGGACAAGTGTAGAAGAAACAGCTCCCAAGGCAGCAGGGCAAGGGCGAGACTACCAAACAAGCCCAGCACAATTGTAGTGGCGACATGGGACACTTATATTTTAGACCTAATCTGCATCCAGCTCCTGAGGGAGAAAATAAGTGTTTGAAAGACGGGGCATCAGTTCATGGGTTTGAAGGCCAAAAGGTATCATTAGACCAGCTAGTTCGATCTTTTGTGTTATGAAGTTCCCTGGATGACAACTAATTACCTGTATATTGAGCTAAATTATTTATATCTGACCAGTTGCCACTTTTTTTTTTTTGTCACAGTCTTTAATCTCTGCATTTCAAGTTGACCCTGGGCATTTGGCAAAATGCATTTTTCATTCTGCATTTCCCTCACTTAAGTAGATGTTGTACTTTTGCTACATCCTATGTGTGGAGATAAAGCACAGAAGTCCAGATCCTCACAGGTTTGCTTGCTGAGCAAGGCTTATTGTCCTTCTGGGCTAGAAGAGAGGTGCCAAGCTATCTCCCAGGTGAAGTCCAGAGGCCCTTGGAAGTAACCTCATCCACAATGTTCTTCAAGCTGTGGGTGGAGCAGTGAGTCCTCATCCTTTCTGCTGCTTGCAAATTACACATTACAGCAAAAGGAGAGCTGTTTTTCCTGTGATGATAAACAGTTTTTTCTTGGCAATAGGTCACTGTGGCAATCCAGGTGCTCTGCAGGGAGCATCTGGTAAGGTTTTTCCATGAAGCCGGAGTGGGCATGTTAAATGCAGGGAGCAGGGCCAAGCCTTGGGCAGGTAGGGGACTTGGCTCAGAGCACCCAGCCCCTCTGGTGTCCATCCAGTAGCTGACTAGTGCTTCTGCTGGTATGAATTAACGGTATTAAAAGGTGGCTGGTCAATTTATGCTGCTAAAAGAGGAGAATGCTTTATCTAACTGGAAAAGCAGTATCTCATGTTGTTGTTTGCTTAAAGGAAGCAGAGAAAGGCATGAAAAAGTATACTCATTTATCAACATTTTTGAAACTTTTTTGGTTTTCTTGTTTGATTGTAGTCACATGGATGATGGTGTTGCTTTCTCCATGCCCCAAACATGATGCTTGATCCATCTAGCAGCCATTGGCTTCAGCCTGAGTTCCCAATGAACTCAGTAAAAAGGTTGACTCAGCTTAAAAGGGAACATGACCTTAGTCTATACCTTGAACAATAGTTCAGAAATGCCTCCCTGGCTGCAAGCTTCAGTGACCTGTTGCCACTTGTGATAGTTGCACTGTGAGCTCTGGGCAGCACCGACCATCTTTAAGCTTCATAAGCACCCAGTGTGGAATCAATATCAGTTTTCTGATGGGTGCTGTTACACATTGTTGCAGCAGATACCTGATAGCAGAGCCTGTCTGTGCAGGTGTGAGCAGGGATGGCACCACTTTCCCCCTGCAAGCTCTGGAATCTCAGGTGGCCACTTTGCAGAGGGATCGCTGATTTGTGTGGGAAGGAAGACAGGCTGTGACTGCTGGTGGAGGCGTTAGTTCAAGCCTCCTGTTTGCTCTCTCTCAGCTGACAGTAAAAATAATTCCGTTTCAGATAATACAGAGTTGTTCTTTCCATGTGGAAAAATCGGAAAGGCATGCAAAACTCTCCCTCTTTTTTTCCTGCTAATTGCCTTGATTTCTGCTTCCACACTCCCAGCTGCTGCTCCTCTTCAGGTTGCCCTTTTTGACTCCTCGATTAACTTCTTTGTCCACCCGTTTACCACTCAGGACATGGCGACCTTTGGATGTAAATCTGTGCTGACGTCCCTCCCACTTGCGTGCTTTTGTTGGGGGCTGACATCTGCGAGACTCCTTGCAGCAGAGGTGGGAGGGAGCTGGGTGGATGTGGGTTCTGGGCAGTACTGTCCTGTGCCAGGGCTGCTGCCCACCTCCACTTTGTGTCATTGGCTCCCCATCTCAAAGCTCAGTGCCTTAGCCCGGAATGAAAATATCATGGATTTTGGTCTGCAGCTACCAGGTGAGTGTAGGTGTAGCCTTCACCCTCTGGTGTCTGCTGGATCAGGAGTTCCTGAGCTGATGGTGGGACTGCTGGCTATCCTCAAGACACAGACAATCTTTACTATTAGTTTAATTTGGACAGGCATTCTTGATGAGAAAGCAGAAACTTGCATATGGTCCCAGCCCACACATAGTGCCCTTTGTTGAGTGCTGGAGCTGTTGCTGTTTGAAATGGGAGGCTTGTTTGGAGGACACCTCCAGAGCCAGGACAATGCATTTGCTCTTAATGTTGCCTCAAGGTGCAAGAGGTACTCACAGCACGGCAAGTCTCTGACAAGCTTTGCAGCTGTGAGGGGGCCAGAGACCATTGCAGAGCCCAACTGTGCACCTCAGACCAGAGCTGAGAGGTGAGGTGGCCACAGCACCACTGTGCAGAAGCAGGGCCCTGTAGACTTCTGAAGCAGATACACAGCTCTTTGCCAAAATGATGTCCCAGGCTACAACATGAAGGCATTATTTGCTCTGAAGCAGGTTTTATTCTGCACAGAGTTTGACTCCTGGAATGTGGAGCTATGCCTCCAGGGTTCACTGTGATTTTTGGTAGTATCTCCTGAATCCTGCTCCAAAGCTTTCTGTGTACCTCTGGACTCTGCCCTGAGCCTCCACCAGCCATGGGAGATGCCAGTTAAGGTTCAGCTTTCCAGCATCGTGCAGGGCTTTTGGCTTTAATTACACAGACGGATCCCCCTTCCCCCAGCCTTCCTCTTATCCCCAGCACAATGAGTCCAGACACCTGCAAAACTGAACTTTCAGCGAAGTCTCCCCAGTGCAGGACAAAGGCATTAGTGGCGGGGGAGGACGTCAGGGGCAGTCAAGCAGCTGCGGCGAAGGAGGCACAGCTGGATCCCTGCACACTGCTGCCTCCCTGCCTGCCCCTTCCTCATCCTTTTAGAGCCTGTTAGCGGCAAGCAGTTTCTGCTTGAATCCCACAGTATCAGCAGTGCTGCCAGGCTAAAGTCCCTGGACAAGCTCCTTGCTGAAAGTGTCTCCCAACTGTTAAGGGAAGTGATCTTGTTTGATGTTTATTCACTGAGCCCTTTTCCTCTGCTCAGCATTATCCAAATAGGGACAACTTTTTGTGGAGGTTGAAATAAACGAGCTCTCCCCATTGGACCTGTAGACACTAGGAATGGGCAAGCCTCACTTAGATCAGTCTTTCGTCCTTCATTGGAGGTAGCACGTAGATAGCATTGCCAGCTGTGTCCAGATGCTTTAAAGACTTGGTCTGAATACTTTCCTAAGTGAAAAGGAACCATGAACATTGCAACTGCACAAAGTGATACGAAGTTGGACTTACATGCTTAAGAGGTCTGGGAGCTTTACAGAGCACTGTGGGCAAAGAGGGTTTAGCGAAATCATGTGGGTTGAGTGACATCTGGGGTTTTGTTTGCCTCTTCCCACTCAATAGAAAGGAATAAGAGGACATACCCATTTCTTAAAAATAAAATAAAATAATTTAAGGATTTAGAAAGAGGCAGAGAAAAAAAAGAGCAGGACTAATAGGTGACCTATGTTTCCACCACTGGTCTGCTCATCTGAGTTCCCATACGTATGGGAAGAAAAACAATGAGTAGATAAGGAAAACAGAATCACAGATAAGGATGAGTAGGAGGATAATGAGGGGAAAAAAAGATTAAAGGGTCATCAGTTCTCATGCTTCAGGATTCATCTCAACATATTAAGTGCCATGAGGAAATCTGGAGAGTTGCATCACTCAGCTGCTTCCAGCAAGATTTTTTGTGCTTCCCATTGACATTGGGCAAGTGGATCTGGCCCAGTAGCACCTACTCTCACACAGCACTTCTCTCTAGGTAACCGAGGGCATTGTATGAGCATTGTATAAGTATGAGAAAGCATCTCTTACTAGAGATGACTGGTTGGAAGGGCCAAGGGAAGTCCCTACTCCGTAAAGGTCTACAATGCAGCAGTTACAAGGCAGCGAGATATGCCTGAGCTTCAGACAGTGTTGATTTGAGGACTTCCAGTTCAGGTTCTGTCTCCTTTAGGAGGGGTCTGTTCTGCCCTGGAAGGGTGTCAGGCTTGAAGTCCTCTCTCCATGACACTCTGGGAATGTTGCTGAGGGGGTGCTGTGCCTCTCATCATCTCTCCCGAGGTACAACCCACTGTGTTGCTGCCGGGGCTGAGAGGTGGTGGTGAGGGGTAGGGATGGAGGGGAGGGGGTGGGGGGAAAGAAGTTGGTGAAGAGGGTAAAGGAAGCAACTTTTTAAATAAAAAAAAAATAAGTGATGAATAGATCGGCTAATCCCGGGAAACCTCGAGAATATAGAGCAGCGTCTGTGGAGCCTCCCTTTTTTCTTTTCTTTTTTTTTAATTTTCTTTTCTTTAATTTCGCTGCAGCACGTATAATCAATTATGGCTTGAATCGGGGATAAGGGGAGGGAAAGTACTTCAATTCATAAATCAATTTTATACGGTCATCAGTCAGGTTGTGAATGCAAATACCTCTGTCGGTTTAGGTTATTCAGAATTAATTGACTCCCACCGGGCTGGGCTGCAGATGGAGAGAAGCTTTCTCACAAAGTCTGCTCAGGCTCAGCATGGGGGCAGGCAGGCGGGCTGGCTTCCTCCTCCTCCTCTTCCTCCGCTTTCCTCTCCTGGAGCATTATACTATTGGCGTTGAGGAGAGTTTTGTGTGTGCGTGTGTGTGTCCCCGTCTGTGAGAGAGAGAGATGCTTGAAGAAAGAAAAGGATATGCAAAGATTAAAGTCACAAGCTCCCTCTTCAGCCCTGGCCTGCGCAGACACTTTTATGTGATTAGGAATGCTTTGCTTTCAAGGGTTTGCTTTTAAGCCTTGAGCTTCTCTTGAACTTCTCCAATAAGAAAACAAACAGCAGTGTCAAAGCCTCCCCCTGTGCCTGGAATTCGAGCTGAAGTCGTGTCATTAAAAAGCCACTTCGCTACTGGGACTTTGGCATCTGAGTCACTGTTTCAAAGCCAGTCTGGGGCAGGAGAGATCGAAAGTCATTAAACATCTAGTGGTTGTTTTGGTGGCTTATTGAAAAATGAGGTTTTGAGGGTTTCAGGGCCACCAGGAGGACGTGGAACAAATGCTGCCACCTGAATCCGCCCACTTCCTCCTCCTGCACCTTCTCCCCAAGGCCTGCATGGCCAAAGTATCTGGCAAGGCGGGGCTGTATAGAGATAACCCAAAGGATGGATTTGCTGGAGGGTGAAGAATGGTGTAACCTACAGCCCTGCTTTTCCTCTGCCATTAGCACTACCCAGTTCACCACACGTCCGGGGCTAAACAGCAGGACAGAGATGACACTGGTCCGCAGAGGGAGCTCTCTCAATTTTCCCCACACACACTTCAATCACTTTGTGGGACTGCACCCAATCACCCTACATGGTGCTCCTGGTCTGTCACCCCACTCCTCTCCTGGCCCTGTGACCCCTTCCCTCTTCCATGGCCATCTCCGTTTGTCTCACTGGTTAGATGATGTTGTGATCCTGGCCATGAGTTCCCTCACTTGAGGGACAGTCATCCCAGTTTTTTTGCATGGTCTCACCAACCAGTCAAGGCTTCAGATGTCACAACGACATGCTCTATGGAAAGCAGCATGGAATGGGTGGAGAACACCACTCCATAAAAACCCATGGGAAGGATAATTGGTATTAAGACCCGGGTACGTGCTTTTCCCTCTTTGTTTTGGTGTGTCACACCTAGCCTTTTCAGACCAGGACATCTCAGCTTCAAACTGCAGGAGCTCCTCAAGAACAGGAGGCTATCAGATATGCATCAGTAGATACCTAACTATGAGATCAATTGCCAAAAGCAATCCAAGTATTGTAACCCTGTTTTCTGCCTGGGGAAACTGAGGCACAGATGAAGATGTGGCTCAATCCAAAGCTTCTGCCTTTCAAAAAGTGGCATAGCTGGGAATAAAGCTGACGTCCTGTTGTCTCCACTCTCATTATTGTATCCACCAGGACCCAGACAGCAGACCACCAGATCACACAGGGCGTATCCGTGCCAGCTGTTGTACAATGGGTTAAGCACATGAGGTTTCAGCAGGGCTGGAGGAACTGGCATATTAGTGGAGTGCCGGAGATGACCCAGTGGAGCTGATCCTCACAATGCCATGGAAACAATAAGTCAGAAACACTAAAAACTCTGAAGAGGCTCTGGAGGTAGCAATAACTGGAGAGGAAGCTTGGCTACGCTTAAAGAACCCTGGGAGGAGGAGGCTGCAAAGGAAGATGAAAGGAGCTGTCTGTAACTGTCTGCAGTTAAGTGGGGAGGTGGGAAACGGCTTTGCAGTTCTTCAGCAGGAAGCGTGGGGAGCAGGTCTTGGCAAAGGGAAGCAAAAGGGAGAAGCAGAACAAAAGACCCATGCAACTTCCACTCAATGCTTTCCTCCATTTTGGGCAAATCTCCTATTCGAACAGCAACCAAAGAGCCAGGTGCTTTGGATGGCCTTCTACAAGGCTCTGCCAACTTCACAGCACCCCTTATCTGCAGAATTTTCCACTAGTTTTCACAGATGCAATTTTGCCAAAGCCCCTCCCCTCAGTCCATGTTCCCTCTGCCTCATTGCAATCATGGGCACTCCTACACACACCATCCTGCCCCTCCATTTCCCCTCAGTGCTTCTCCTTCATGATAAACACTATGGACAGTAATTGATGAGAACACAAATGCCCCTAATTCCTCGCTCTGCATTTTTCAAAATGAACTTGTGTCACAGTCTAGAGAAGGCAAAAATGGGTTTGTTAGCTCCAGCACCAACTTGGAAGCCTTGGGGAATTTACCACTCCTGCCACATGCCAAAGTAGGAAGGCTGGGCTCAGTATTTGCAAGCCTGTCAAGTCTTTCACACACTGAGAATGAGAATCCCACAGACACTTCAGACTCTCTTCTGCTGGGGCTCTTGTCCAGTGGGCTCTCCATGGCTGGCATGTTGTCTCTGCTGCTCCTGATGGCAGCCCGAGTGGGATGTCCTGCTCTGGAGCTGGCAGTGACTGGGAGTGTGCGGATGGGAGCACCTTGTATGTTTTGTGTGTGGCGTGGGAGGCCTGTCAGGCTTGTGGTGATACCAAAAAGCTTTAGCCATGTGGCTTTTCACGTGACAGCCGTGTGCTCCCTCTCCCTGTGCCAAGCACCAGGAAATCTATGAATTAGATAAAAAAGTGTCATGATGGCCTGTTCTGCTCTTTGTGCACGTCTGAGTCCCATCTACCCACCAGCCTGACAGTAACCAGGTCTGACTCTTGCTAAACACATGTCCCCGGAGCCCAAAGCTGGAATCTGTGCTGCGTCTGCTAAGCCTCAGCCAAATTCCCTGCCGAATACCCCTGGGAAGGTCTGCTTGTGTTCATCAGGTTGGAAAGCAGTTTTTAAAACACAACAAACACCCTTTGGGATCTTCAAGCAAATCTGTAATATGAGAGAATTAACCTATTTTTAATGCACTGCCTGCTTTCCCCACACTCCCTTGCTGGCCCGAGGCTGGTTCATCTTTCAGAGCCGAACAATGCTTCGTGTGTTTCTGTTTGCTCAACGTTTAGAGGGGAGGCCTCCCTCTCTTCAGCGCTTTCTTAGCATTTTTTAATCATGTTTATAAAGTCAAATACCTAAGTGACCAAAAGAGCGGCGAGAACTGCTTCTCTGCTCTGCAGGGTACTGAAATCTCCTCTTGAAGTCAATGGGGATAGCCATGCTCTGCTGAAATCCTGATCAGAGCTGGGGCTTTAGCAAAGGGGAGGAGTGACCCCCTTGCTTTACTACATAGCTCCTTTCACCGAGGCTCGGGGAAGGAGGGGAGAGGTGTTGGGGGGGAGAATCTTAACACCCATAGTGGGACTTCTGAAGAATTTACAGTCATCTTTCCTAGAGACACTAAAGATTTTATAGCCTTGGTACCAGTGGTTACAATGCCCTATGGAGCACAGAGCTGATCGTATGCCAGGGATCCCTTCATCTCACCAGAGGCTGGAAGGTGGCCAGGGGCTTCACACGGGGAAGTTTATTTCGGAGAGAGAAGGGAGTGAGGAAGCGGGAGGGAGAGAAGAGGGGAGAGAGGCCGAGTGGAGGGGGAGAGAAGGGAAAACAAAAGCATGTGAGTTGGGAGAGCAAGGGAAGGAGGCAGGATGGAGAGCCAGGGTGGGGGAACAGAGGGAGGCAGAGAAAGGAGAGGATGTCAGCGTGGGAGGAATGAGAGGAGAGACCCAGAGAGGAGGAACAGAAGGAAGAAATGAAAGGGAGGGAGAAAAACATTTTATAAGTGGCAGAGGGAGGAAACATGAGAAGAAGGAATAACAGAAAAGGAGCCAGCCAGAGCGAAAGGAAGAAATAGCAAATATGAGGAAAGTTAGAAAGCAAAACAGGATCTGAGAGCAGGTACAAGAGGGAGGCTCAGAAGGAGCCTACAGCCCAGTCCCACAGACAAACTCAGCACAGAAAATGAGGCTTTTCAGTGACTGTCCCCATTCTCCTGCCAAGTCTTTAAACTGACGGAGGAGCCAGGGAGCATTTCTACATACCCGATTCTGCACAGACCTGCACACCCAGGCTCCTCTCGGGCAGATACTGAAATGAATATGCATCTATATTTGCATGTGTGTGCATGTGTGTATGCACTCCTACATGTATGTGCAAGCATGTCATGCATCCAACCATATGACATCCATGCTCTCCCTCTCTTCACACTTCTGTGCACCTGCTGTGCACGTGCAGACTCTCCACATACCTTCACCTGCCTCCACAGCCACCCACACACCCAGCTCGAGCTCCACTCCTTCTTCGGCTGGCTGCAAAACAAGGCTTACACTTTGCGAAAAAGGCTGAGGTTTGGCCGTTCAGGTTCATTCCATGCTGGGGAGAAAATGACCCTTTAAAGATGTTGGTTGTTCTTTTTTCTTTTTTCGTGAGGGAAACAAAATCCAACAAAAAAATGAAGCCAGCAAGTGCTCCACCCCAGAACATGAAACACAGACATACATTTAAGGAATGGTTTCTATGATCTGGTGGTCTGTAAATGCAGATTTAATGACAATTGTAGTGGTCAGTTACAGCCTGCTCATTTACAGACCTATGAGGCTCTGCACAAGATCCCTAGCCTAAGAGTTACAAAGCTATCAAGGTATAAGAGAGTCAGTTTCACGTTCTTCATCCTAAATCTGGCAAAATCAATGTGGTGGCATATCTCTGGATTTAATGGGGTGATTTCTGAGCACTGCATCTGTTTGGTTTGCGGGTGGGGGGAGTGTTTGCCCAGGATTCTCACACAGTGGTGAGCCTCCTGCGAGCAGAGCCACAGCAAACCTAGGGCTCTCAGGACAGAGCGGATGTAGAGCTACTGCCAACATCCACTGCCCAGCACTACATTTCTAAAGCACAATATGCCAGCTTATTCTCCCAGAGGATCAGCGACAATCATAGAGTTCCCTTAAAGCGAACATTGCTCTCAACATGCTTCTCTTTCGTTATAATGAACACAAAGTGATTTGTAGCAGAGATTTTCTAGACTTTTATAGGTATGGCCAGAGCCCAGAAAGGGTAGGGAACCAAAGGGCGAGAGACCTGGCAACCATATATTGGGATGAAGAAGCAACAGTGGTTTAATATCCTATTAAAATCCCTCCTCACAAGCTGTGCAAACTTTTTCCTATTACAAAAACACTGTACAAACGCCCTGGGTGCTACATTGTTAATGAGTCTTTCTCATGCCCACGGTAACCACAGTTCTGTGCTGGAGGACTCAGCAAAACACCAGAGGAGGTAGATTTGTGCATGCCACCATTGCAGGAGCGCGTCCTGACATTTGAGTACCATAGCAGAGTCATGAGGATGGCCAGGTGGGCATCCTCTCCATGTCAGTGGTAATGTCAGACCTCCTGTAGCACAGCTGCATGTTTTTGGATGCCTAGGGACATGCTGTCCCCTGCCATAATTTGGCACCAGTTGAGTCCCTTTGACTTAAGATAGATGAGATGTAGAGAGACAGACCTCCAGTTAGACGGCTGTTGGGGAACAGCTTGAGGAAGCAAGGCTTTTATTTTGAGACCTTCCAGATGTACATTTCCTTCAGCTTGTAATTCAGCCTTTCACCTGTTTGGGAGGTGCTCATCTAATGCCACCGGCTTTTACAGTCTCCCTGTGAAACACCACTACTTCAGAAATAGCCCTGTCCCCTTTCTCCCCACATTTTCTTTGAATTTGTTTTGCTTTCCTATTGAATAACCAAGGAATGTGTAGAGTACAGCGCCTGTGTTAAGGTGGAGAAAGCATGAATCAGGAGAACAACAGGACTACAAGCTGAGCACACCCTCTGAACCCAGCAATGGAAGTCAAATTTACTTTATTTTTACTGTTCAGGCCCTGTTCTTGTTTGGTCATCAAAGGCAACTATAAAGACAAGGCCGTCTGCTGTGGAGGTGTGTGGTCATTTCTGCTCCGAGAGAGTACCAGTGAGCCTACATGTCAGGGCGGGAATAGGAAGGAACCGGCTCTTTTGCCAAGACTTTCTTGGTAATCCAAGAAATTCACCCACAAAAAATGCTAAATAAGTTCAAATTATAGTCCAGAGGGGCCCTGGCATCCTCAAGCCATAAACAGAGAAGAGAAATAGATCTGATAAAAAGCAGCATTTCTGGTAGGCTTGGAGGAATGCTGCGTGCTTAGTACACAGGATCTGGAATCTGCACGGCTGGGCACAGGTCTTTACTCTGGGGCCATGCACTACTGGCTGATTAAATCTTTTACTCCTGCTGGTGAATAATTATCCATCTGACCTGTTCCACCGTAGGCAGCAGGAACACCCCATTAGTGACTTTTCCCCAAAAAGAGTGGGGTGCTCATTCCTCATCTGGCTCTACCTGGCCTTTCACAATGATGCTCAAGCCAAAGGTTTCATTGCCAGATGCTGGCAGGGAAGTCCCCAGGTTCAGGGACCTGGCTCTTGCAGGTAGGGAGAGCACTGGGCTCCCGCTGCATCCCAAAGGAAAGAGCTTGGCACCTTGGGAGGTGTGGCCTAGGGCCTCAGTTCTGATGTTATTTTGTTCCCTGATTTTGGAAGGAGCAGTGGAAACAATTAGGTCTCTTAATTTCACTGAGGCAAGATCCAAATACAGAAAAGAATACATCTCCCAGGCAGGGAGAAGTGGGGAATTAACTGCCTTTTTTTGGATGAGATCAGAGAAAGCTGATTTATGAAGCAAAGGGAAAGCAAAGTGCTTTTATGGGTAAAATGTTCCCTGCTTATTTCCTTTCTGTCAGACTACGTTCCTCCCACGCTTCTGGCTGCGAGCTCACTCCTTGGAAGCCTGTTTAAGCATTTCAGCATGTGATGATTTAACTGGGCATGGATTCTGACAGATCTTTGCAAATAACATCACAGGAGTTGCTGGAGATGACTGCCTAATGCTGACCCGGGGCACGTTCGGGAGGATGAGGTTGGCAAACAGAAACCCAGCCATTCCTTTGTGCTCACAGCCTCTCCCAGGGCACCTCTGAGTACCAGGCCCCTGGGAAACACCCCTTGCCATCCGCTGGGATGGGGGGCACCTCATAACCTGCTCCTTCTGCTTGTCTCCCTCGAGGAGATGGAGTCAAGGCCAGTCTACAGCAGAGAGGGCTCAAGAGCTGGAGCCTCATGAAGAGCAGGCGTGTTTGGTTACAGCTCAGGCATAGTGAGGGAAAGCAGAACAGGAGAGAAATTCAAGAGATTGGGTGGGGAATGAGAAAGTTTCTGCAATCGAATTTCCACACACGCATCTTTCAGCTCCTGCCAATGTACATATAGGAAGGGATGAACTCAGGGGAACTCAAGAGGCTTATTCCTACTATGGGAGAATGTAGCAAGCAACTAATCTTGACTTATGAGGTACCAGAACTACATCTGAGGCATCTTAAATGTTGATGGTCAGGCTGCGCTCTCTGCCTTGACAGTAACAAAGATATCCAACTGTGGTAGGTACAGGTCCTGACAGATCTGTCTGCAAAGATGTGTCTGCTGTGCCCATAGATCCACCTGCCCATGCAAGCAGAGCCCAGTTTTTGCCTGGGTAGGTGCAGGCATCAATATTGTCTACACTATCCAGAGGAATCACAAATGGAACCGCATTAGGGATCTGTGGAGCATGAATGTGGAGCAATTCAACACACGGATATAGCATGTTTTGCACACCCAACAGACCATTCTGGGGATTGCTGAAAGGTTTTGGTACAACTCGCTGTCACTTCTGCTCAGGCACCATCCTGCTAATGAGATATCAACTAGAAAAGACTCCAGAGCACACGCAAGGACACAGTAAGGTCCAGTGACAGGAACAATTCAAACATTTGACATACCCTCACAGAATAAAATCAGCAAAGGAAGTGAAATGAAATTAATCCCCTATGAAGTCAGGCAAAAGAGGAATATATAGTTTAAAAACTGATAATGATATAGAGAAGCTCCCACACTCAGACACCAAACTGCGGTAGGTTTACAGGGAGGAGGGGAGGGGTGGGAGGTGGGGGTAGGGAAGAGAAAGCTGTACGAATTGACCTCTCTCCCCCCTTGCCCCCTCCTTTTTCTTTAAATCCCCACCTAGTCAGGAGTGCTCATTAAGGATGGCGCTCGTTTCCCTAATTAGGCTGCCCCCTTCCCTTCACAGGGCTCCAGACCTCTGCCATTCAGCAATAACAAGACTAACAAGAAACTCGTTATTTTACAACCTGAGCTGGGGAGGAGGGGGAGAAGGAGAAGATGGCTTTGTGATGTGCTGCTTGGAGGAAAACCACTTTAGAAAAACCTGGGCTGAGGGAGGAGTCCCTTCTGCTAAGCGAGACCTTGTCTGCTTTTAAACACCCTCTTGCCTGCGCTAGGAGTAACACTATAAGGAATAGGGACTTGGGTTTTTTCCCCCTTTTTTGCAGGCTCATTCTTGGAAGTTGTTTTTCTTTGTAGCAATCATATGTATGTGCACTTGGTTTTATGTGAAAAGTAACCTTTAGGGACTTTGACAAGACACGAGCCATCCCAGCCCTGAACTGGGGAGGAGGAGGTGGTGGCAGTGGGACGCTCAGTGTGTTGATGTGGGATTTATTAGGCACTCAGCAGCCAGAGGGAGGCTGGCATGGCTTGCCTCGGGGAGGGCAGCAAGCCTGGTCTCAGCCTGGGTTTCCAAATTCACTGTTCCTCTCAAATGCAGATGCTGTGCACACTCACCCAGCCAGCGGCCTGGCAGTGCCCCAAGCATGCGACGTGCCCCCCTCCCAGCCAGGACACCGCTGTGATGACCACAGCCCCCGTGCAACTCTGCCATCTCCACTCTGCAACCCGCGTGGCCCTGGCTGATGATCCTCTCTTTTATGTCATCCCAGCAAACCTCCTCACAAGTAGATGCTTGATTCACAAAGCTGTTGTGAAAAAAAAAGATGAAAACTATGCCTATTTTATACCCATAGAGCAAAGATAAGAGGGCTAGTGAAATGAGGGCTCTCTGACAGACTCTTCTGGGCCCCCAGTGCAGGATCAAGAGATGATCTTTCCTCTAAGAGTCACATTGTGTAGCATCCCACCCCAGAAGTGAGCAAGTCAAGTCAGCATGACCAAGCATGTGTTTAAGTGTTGTTCTAGACGAGGGGAAAATAAATAAATGCTCACCACCTTGCAAAATCAGCATTTGGAATTAATTTTGTCAAAACCAGCTTATCATCTCCATAAATTGCCACAAATCCACTCCGTTTTGCAGAGCTAAACATTTCAACATTTTATGCACGTTACAAATTGAACCATCTTTGCTCAATTTATGTCTCATTTAAATAACTTATTACATCAGATACAGAGCTTTTTTTATAGTTCAGTTTTAAGTTTCTTTCTCATACTCTCTTTAAGACTTGTCTAAGTCTTTCAAGATGTTCTTTCAAGCCCTCAGTCCAAATTAAAACATCATTCACTGGAGCTTCAGCACTTACCAGTTTCTCACAGATCTGGCAAATACTCTTTTAAATATCTTGGGAGCAGAACAAATGCCAAATAGTGTCTGCCTTAACTTACACTTTGACATTTGAAAGCACACATTTCCAAAGTTATGCCTCAAAAGTAGGTGCAGGCATGTAAGCAAGGGATCCTGAATTTTTCCGAGGTGACAAATATCCCACAACAATGTCCTGAGGGATTTACGATATCAATTACTTGGATTTCGACTCCGAGCCTTTCTTACAAATGATTGTTCATATTGTTTTCTAAATTCATGTTCATGCTTTAACTCAGTTACATCTGTTAATGGGTTTGGATTGTCCTGATTTTAAATAGACAAACAAGTATGTATCTTCTGGGACTGAGATTCAGTGTGCCAAACCTTTCTTAAACCCTTTTCTCTTCCTCCCACAAAAAAAAAAAAATCCAAATCCCAAAAAGACCCAAAGCCCCCTAGATTTAGAGCAAGGTAAATTGCTTCAGCTCTAACATAGTTTTCTTGTGGTAGGTTTCTTAGTGCCAAAGACCCAAAAGTTTAGGTCACCTGAAACATTTAGCAAATTGACATCAATTCTGCTGAATTATTTTGACTTAAAGAGAAGAACTCTTGTCTGCAGTGATAAGAAACACCAAACCTCTTGCTTAGATCTTCACCATTTTTCTCAAAGTAAGGTGTCTCAGGAGATCTAGCAGACTTAGGAAGAGTTGTTTGACCTTTTGGTTGTGATCAGCTTTCTCCCACCAAGAAACACTTAGCGACTGTTCAGGCTGGAAAGAAGGTGTGTTACAGCTTCATGGACAACCTGGGCTGGTGGAGCCTCTTCCAACCTATGGAAACATTCAGTGTGTTCAAGACTTTGCCTTTTCCTGTTGATAAAATATGGCTATTGCTTTTCTAGTTACCCTCACCATCCTGCCAAGAGGGGAACCTGGATATTTTGTCTGTGCAGGAGGTGTCCTGGCCACAGCAGGAAGGAAGAGAGTGCCCTGGATCACACATATGGTTTTTGCATCTCCTCTACCTTCTCCTGTTTCAAGCAGAAACACACGGCAGGTATCTTTACAAGCAGGGGATATCTGCATTATACCAAGTGCATCTGCTTTGCACTTGGAGGGGACCCCAGAAGTTGCTTCCGAAGTCAGACTTGCTGTCTACACCGAAAACAGTGGTCATGGGAGCATGGGAAGGACCTGGTATGCACCATGCTGATCTGGAGGCATCAGTGTGGTTGCCCAGGGGCTGGCGGATTAAAAGCACAGTGTATTTGCATCTACCCTGGGACCCCTGTGTTGAAGCTGGGCAGCACAGTTAGTGCTATTTCCTTACAGCCAGAATCAGTCTTGTGCCAGTCACATGCTTTTTTCTCCTTAGTCCACTCATTCATTATAGGATGAGTGGGCCGGTTGGGATCACAGCTGACAGAGCAATAGGCGGTCACAGCCTGGCAGATCTCACATCTCATGGAAGTGGAGGTGGAGGTGGGGGGTGATCTTGCCTTCAGGCAACTACAGCACTGTCGCAGGGTCACCAGCGCCACAATGCCCACCACACTCTCTTTAATATGTAAGCACAATGGGAAGGGAGCATTCCTGGCTGGGAAAAGGCAATTTGCAGCTATTCTGAGATGTACTGGTTGGAATCCACTTGTGCAAACAGAGAGATGTCCCTGGTCGCTGTTGACTACCCCTGCTGGGACAACACAGGCAGCTTTATTTGGTGAGAGGGGGGATAGAGGAAAAGGCCTCAAGTTCTTCTTCCGCCCTGCTCTGCTCCATCCTTGCTGCGCTGGAGTGTATTGTCCCACTTTGTCCCTGGGAAGCACATGTGTCCGGTAGCACTGAGGTTATTTTTAGGCGGATTTGGCCAGCATCCACGGTGGTGGTGGCTTTGGTGAGCCGGGAGAAGCAGACTTTTCTCTCTCTGCCTTTCAATGTTTGGAAACAGTGAGGCTGCCAAGGCAGCCCGTCTCCTGCTCTGCACTTCCAGCCTCTGGAAAGCAAGAGTGAGCCCTGAAAAGCCTGGCAAGCTTACTGGGAGAGCCTGCCAGGCAGCCGGCAGCACCCTGCCAACACCAACGGCTCCTTGCTGCCATCAGCCAGGGAAAGTCAGGCCAGGGGGATGGAGAAGGGGAAGCAGCAGTGGAGGGAGAGCCTGGAAAATCGCACAGGTCCCCCTCAGGGATAGCATTTTCATTTCCTGAACCTGACCCTACATTTGTTGTAGATGCAACTGTGGAGGGGGGCAGCACCCCCCAGCTCTGACAGCATGGAGGTTGGAGCAGGAAGAGGTGGGGAAGTCATGCACTACAGTCCCTATGGATTTTTTTTACATGTGTTTGAGACTTGCTCAGGGGAAGGAGGCTGCTGGCATTGGCCAGGCTTGGACACCAGAGCAACTTGCAAGTGACAATGCAGTTGGCCTGGGTCAGGACAGTTGTGGGGCTCTGCCTGGCCTCCTGACTCCTAGTTTGGCCATTCCTGATGACAAGGGACCAAGACACACCTTGATGGGTCAGAATGAAGAAGCAAACGACTGGAACACTAAGGGATGGTGCAGACCATGAACAAGGCTGGGTTGGGGGTGCCCCAGCACCTGGATAATGGAGGGTGTTCTCTATCCTTGATGGAGCAAAGAGCAAGTCTAGCATAGTCAGCAGCCCACTCAACCAGCTGACACTGATATTGCTATTTTTGCCTCAGCTACTTGAATCTCACCTCTGAATGAAACCAATTGTTTTTTTAAAAAAGGAGCAGGAGGCATGTTTTTCTACCAAAAGCTTTGCAGATACCAGGATAGCAGGTCGGGGGCAGTGGCTGGAGCCCCCTGTTCTCTCAGAGCCCCACCATTCCTGGCTCTGAGCTGTACTGCTGCCAAAAAGGCAAGGAACTCCAGTGTATGAAGGGGAGGGGGAAGGAAAAGAGGAGGTGCAAGTGCGCGCGCGCGCGTGTGTGTTGGGGGGAGATGGAGACATCGGGTAAGAACAGACCAGCTTTCAGAGTTTGGCTAACACCCTCTCCAGCCTCTTACTCACCATACACGGGGTCCCATGATCTGAGTAGCAGCCCCTCTCAAGCCATTGTGTGCCTGACCTGCTTAAATAAACGGTGTTATTTTAAGCAAGGGCAGTCGAGCATTTGCTGAAGGTCCTTCTCTTTCTTGCTCCTTTTCTCCCATCCTCCTTCCCCCCCTTTCCCGCTGCTTCAGTTTCCCCTCCCACCCCACTTTCCTTTACACAGCACGATTAATCCATCAAACCGAATGGGGGGGAGGAGGAGGGGCAATGAGCCCGCACTCCACTGAGCACTGAAGAGGCCTCCATTCATGGGTCAACAAAACCAGGGAGGACTCTTGGACTTAATCAGCCAAGGAGCGCTCCAGCCCTGGAGACAATTAACATCAAAGCAATGCTGGAGAAAGAGGAGAAGGGACAGCCAGGAAGCCTGGAAACCCACATACAAATCCCGATTAACAAGGGAGGGAGAAAGCAGAGAGAGGGAGGATGCTCAGCAGAGTGCAAGAGGAACTGATTCGCATCTGCCTTCAGGAGTGGGAAACTGAGGTGTGAGGAGGAGACAACACTTGCTCGAGGCCAGTGTGTGGGGCAGCAGTACGGGCTTGCTGAGGGCAGGGTCCTCATTTCCCAACTTCTGCTCAAACCCTCTTGCTGAGGCTGCCCTGGGGTTGGATCCCGCACCGTCAGCAGCTGTGGCACATATCCCTTACACCAGCTGAAGTTTCATGAACATCAGTGGGACTAGGATTAAGAAGCAACATGTGGCTGGGTGTTGCTAGACTCCCACACCTCGTTTTGAAGGTTGTTTCCAACAGTCTTGTCATAGTACTGTCACGATCCACATAATTGAAAAAACTTAATAATACTTTATTGTTACCTTCGGGCACTACATCAAAGACTGCGTGCACCTAAGCATAATAATCATATTTTGCCTTTGTAACAGATGGTCACTTGGCCGCTAATGTAAACTGGCAGCAGTCTCGCTCAGTTCTAGGGACTCCGTGGCAAGACCCTGGGGCTCAGGCTGGATTGCCCCCGGGGAGGGACAGCCAAGCCCGGAAAACTGTCCTTGCACTGGAGCTTGGGGTCTCTTCACAGATTCCTTTGGAAATAAAAGCAGCAGATGAAGTTATGAGTGAAAAAGGAGCAGCTCCTGCCCCTGTGGCCGTGGGCCCCCATAGGCACGAGTGTGCTGAACCAAAAAGAAGGGGCTTACACACTGCTAAGGGGAAGGGTAATGGTGAAGGAGGTTGCAGGGCAATTTTCCAAAACTTTTGCTGCACGCTTCCCCCTTCGTGGGCCTCACTCTGCAGAGATCTTTCCGCACCTCAGGAGTGCCATGAGGAAATGTTAGGCTGCTAGTGAGCTGTTGCAGTTGCAATTTACCATCTCCTTGAGTTACTGTGGGGTTATTGAATGGAAAATCAGACCTGTGCCACAGCTTGCTAATGTATTCCCTCTTCTCAGCCCCAGACTCTTAAGGTGTCTCCTCCCCAGAGCTCTGCGACACATAGTGTTGTCACCAGCCTGCAGCTGCAGCTACTGCTGTGCTGAGACCTTATAGTCTGTGTTGAAGCATGAGAAGGTTTGCACTACCTCCCCTACCATCACATTAGCACTGTTAAAATGTCACAAAGGTGCTGGCGCCCTCCTGGAGGGGAGCAGGGTCTGTGGGCACCGCCTGGTTAAACTCTGGCATCTCAGGTGCTCAGCAAACAGAAGATACAGGACAGGAGGAGATGCCACCTCTCTTGCCAGTGACTCCATCGGTGTTTTTCCCGACTGCGCTTGCCTGTTTGAACCAGTAACATCTCCAGAACTGGGACTTTCTCCTGTGGTGGGAAAGTATAAATCCTTAGAGCTCAAAAGTTGGTGCCATAATCCCACTTTAATAAAGTACATAGAGAGGGAGTGCACGGTGCATCATGATGGTTAGGCTTAACTCTTGATTCAGGGGAATGGGGGATTCTGCTTCTTTTTTTTTGAGGACACTGTTTAGAGATACAATTCTGTTAAAGGCTGTGAGCAGAAATCATGGGGAACAGAGTACAAAGACCAGGAAAAGCTGAGCAAAAACATTGCTAACATGACCTACCACTTCTAGTTGAAAGGTGACATCTCTATCTCTAGATAAAGAATTGCTAGCTGGCCCAATGAAGCACTATGTTTGCATACCAGTATTTACCCCAGCGTACATCACCCAATTCAGAGTAACTTTTGGAGCATTTTGAAAAACTTTTATGTTTTTCAATGTGTAAATGTGAGCTCCATCCTTCTGTACACTTGAAGCCCTGATCTACACAAGCCTCACTGTTCAGGGGCAGGCAGCTGACAAACTTTCCTGATGCTGATCTCCAAAGCTTTGAACTGGGCATGAATATCCCTGGGTATAGGGATAAGGATAAGTGCATCCCTCAAAACACAGGACCCTGAAGGATAGGCTTGGGTCAAGATCATTGGGCCAGTTGAGCATAGGACCAAGTAGTGCATCAGATCCTGCAGGAGTAACGGCTCTTTCCAGAGGGGTTGGGGCCACAGAGGCAGCAGGACACGAGTCGGGTTCCATCATCTCCTGAACACATAGATGGCAGCATGGGCAGGTCCATGCAGCCAGTTATTACCCACAGGAGAAAGGGCAACTTGAAAGCAGTCCACATTTCCTGTCCTGGGGATTGGTCTGCTCTGGCAGGGTTTGGCTGAAAATGAAAAGGACTTGAGCCATGCAGTAGCTCTGCTGGGTTCATGCCTGGGCAGTTGTCGCCACTGTGGGCAGACAGGCGAGGCAGAGGTGAGGGAGCACCAGCAGAAGGGACCAGCTCTCAGTGTATCAGTTACATCTTAATTGCAGCTGTCTGGTTGGAAGGAAGAACAGGAAAGTGAGAAGAGAGCCAGCCTTGGCTTTTGTTTCACGCATTGAACTTTTGGGCTCCTCTTTCCTTTCTTCCATCCACCCCTTTTTTCTCAGATAGAGCCACCCACATGCTCGCACCACGCTTGCTCATGCTTTCTCATTTTGTCCTATTATGGCTCTTCTCCAAGAGCCTGGAGAGCCTGTTAAAAAGGGAAAGGGGGAGACAGGGTTGCATGGAGGTAAAACACTGTGCAACGCATTCCTTCACCTTCCTTCTCTTCCTCTGCACTCTCTTGAGCATCCCTCCCTTTTCCTCAGCAGGTACCTAAGGAAAGTGACTCTGTCAACAAAACCTCAGCAGGATCAGCCTTTGGTCTTGCTCAGGCAGCTGGTTCCCATTAAATGTTCTCAATCATGGAGAATTCTTTCTCTCTCATCTGAAATATTTTATTATTGCTTTTCCTTTCTTTCAGTTTCCTAAGGAGAAGGGAGGGAGTTTGCATGTGTGTGTACAGTGAACTAAAGAAAGGGAATTTAGAGCTCAATCTTATCATGTCCATGTGTGCCTATGCGTTAACCAGCTGCTGTAACATGTATTCCTTCTTACACACACATTGAATTATTGCCCTCATTACCTCAGGTAGAGTCCCCAGGGATGAGAAAGGCCACTGTTTCTTGAGCATGGAACCCTCCATCTGCTTGTCTGCAACTAATTGAGGCCAAGATTTAAACCAAGCTGGGTTACCCACAGTGGGAGGCTGAGAAGACTCATAGGAGTGGTCAAGAGCTGTGGCATTCTGGTTTTGCCCAGGTGCCACTGGTTTTGGAGGACAAGAGGAATAACTGGGCTGGACACTTTGTCAGTACCCTCTCTCCTGAACCGACACACGTAAGACCACTCTCCGGTGACACATGTAAAACAGTGTCTGGACTCACCTAAATCCAGTGAGGACAGGTCAGCCCAGCCAGATGGGGACTGGTTCCAGTGTGTGCTCCTCCAGTGAAAGGCACCCAGGGAAGCTGAACATGGGGGTCAGGCACTTTGTGTAGCCCCCTGAGTTGTGCTAATCTGCCTGCTGGCTTACCAACCCTGGCAGAGACTCTGCTGGCCGGCTCCATGGAGGCTGAGGGATCGACCATCCATTGCTGTATGGCTGCTCCTAACACTGGGTTTAACACATGGAAGCCCACTGATGGCTTGGAGACACAGCCCTGGGGAAGCACAGAAGGGCTGAGAGGTGAAGCATCCCAGGTGCAAGGGAAGACAGATGCTTCAGTCTTTGCCTGGGGCACCCCAGTCTTACCCCCTTTGCCTTGTGTGGGAATCCTTTTGGCCAGCAAGCTTTTGCCTTCACACTGAACACAGACAGGCGATTTCAAGCCTGAGGCATCAGCTTGCTAGGTGACTCCTCCTTGTCTGTAGATCCCAGGGCTGTCACTTCTTGCTGTGGAGCTCCCTCACCACAGGACTTCCAACAGGTCAGTAAAGAACCTCGCTTCATACCTGAGCCTCTGGGCCAGGGTGGGCTATGCGAGATCGTCAAAGCTTGCCACAGGCTGCCAGCACTGTTTCCATTGGGAGACGCTGAAATGAGCAGTGGGTTCTAACAAGACCGTGGCTTTGGGTGGTTAGTAGCCAGGGTGGGAGTTCTCCTCAGGAAGAGATGAAGGTATATGACTGAATAAACCCACTATTTTGCTAAGACTGACTCATCGCCTGAGTGGCTTAGCTGATCCTAGGGCTTGTTGCAGAGCTGCCATGGCCCCAAATGACAGAAAGGGTTATGTAAATTTTCCCTGGTAATTGTTCAACCTCTATTGCTTTTGAAAAGACAAAGAAAACATGAAGCTCCCTGCTCTCCAATGAGAAAATGCCTGCACTTGGTTTTCTCCTCTGGAATTTCAACTCTTTGCCTCTGCTGTTTGTTTCTGCCCTGCTGCCTGGCTGTGGCCTGGTGCGATGCCTGCAATATTCCTCCTGGGACAAAAGACACGTTTCTCCTCAAAGCTCATTAGTAGCAACTATCATATCATCTTCAGCCATCTGAGAAAGTATCCTTGTCTTCTTGCTTGCAACTGGCTTGCAAACAGTTTACCGCAGGGCTGGATGGCAAAGGATCCTGCAACTCTCCTGCCTTAACATGGACACATGAGAAACAAATCAATTCCAAGTGCTTCGCAGTAGGGATGTAGCGCTGGAAGGGATCTCCTATTTTGCCATGTCTTGTCCCTTGCTATTGTCAGCAATCTTTCGCACAAATGTGAAGATCCAAACAATCCTAACAAGTTTTAAGATTCTCCCACTATCCCAATTAGTAGGCTCTTCCAGAACTTGACAGCTCTGAGGCTTAAACCATTCTTCTTATTTCCAGTCTCAATTTATTCCTGGCTGGAGCATGCCCACTTGTTCTTGCGCCAACATTGTTCCAAGGCTTAAATAGCTCTGCTCCCTCCCTGGTGCTTATCCCTCTGATGTGTTTACCAAGAACAATCATATCCATTCTCAGCCTGTATTTCACTGTGCAAAATAAATCAACAGTCCCCTGCCTCACGATAAGCACCCTCTTCCCCTGACCATACTGCTGGCCTTTGTCTGCATCCCCTCTCTTCTCAATTTTTCTCCTTCCAGTGCAAATGGGGAGAAGTGGAGACAGTTCTCTGTCACCTGTTACCTGAGCAGGGTCTTGAGCAGTGCTACAGTGTTTCCTGGTGCCCTAGTGGCCAAAGAAGGTCAGAGTGTGGGGATTTTTATAGGCACAAACTGGTTTTCCCAATGGATTCTGGTCTTGACCCTTGAGTGATGTGTAGAGTAGTGCCTCATCTGGAGGCAGTTTTTAAGGAGCCAGCAGCCGCGCTCTGCTCTGAAGCTATCACTGCTTGGCTGTTGGTAAACCTTGCTAGACTGGCTTGCAGAACTGTAGGTATGAAGTTACTCTTGAGGTTTTGACTCATTTAGTGGCACTAGCTGTTGAAGTTAGCTCTCTGATTTCCCAGTGCAGCAAGGCACCCTGAGCCATATCACTAGATGGGTTTAGCAGAAGCTTTTGTGTATCTGGTAGTTTTCTTACAGAGCAAGAGGTCCATGTAGGTTTTTCCTGTGATGCTTTCCTGGACACTCTGAATTCCTGTCAATAGGATATTGAGAGGCCCAAATAAAATTATCTAAGTGTGAGTGTTTCTTTTACATAATTTAGTATGTATCTGACCACTTCATTTTTCACTTACGCAAGGTGTGCAAAGTGCAGATGACGGATTTTCAGCCTAGGATATGCTGCAGCAGAAAGAAACAAATTGGTTTATTTTTTAGTTAAGCCAAACCTGGACTTCTGAAAAAAAATAAGCCAGTTGTAGCTTCTCAAAGTGTAGGAACTCAGCCATGCTCCTAATTTTTAATTTTGTGACTCAACCCTTCTATACAGGATATTCTATTAGTACCATGCCCTATAGATTTAGGAAAGGCACGCAGCTGTGGAAGTACAGTGCAGTATTACTTTAGGAACTGGTGTTAGAAGAAGTGACTAACTAAAAGGGAGAGACGCATGGGCTGCAGTCCTTGGGGGCAGAGTCTTCTTCTGGATGCCTCAAACCAGCTCTTACTTGCAGTCTTGAATTATTCTCACTTTTAATAAAGAAATCCTAATTTTTTTCCCAATATACCTTATTTTGGCCTGCAATGGACCTTTCTGGGTATATGTCCCCAGGTCTGCAAATTTATGCAGATGTATTGCCACATTGTTCAAGTTTCATAAACAATGGTGTATGATCCTGGGAGAGAGGTGTTGAAAGACATCCTTCTTTCTGCATCTTTTCTGCCACATGAAAAGTCATGAGTTAGAGAAATTTTCTCTTACTGACAGCTGTCCTTCAGTTTCATTCAGTTCTGTTCTGTAGATGTGTAACACCAGTTCTTGTAACTTGGTCCAAATCCTTCTCTGACTTTGCTGGGTCTCAAGATCTCAGCAGACACCACGTTGTATAGAAGCAGCACAACAGAGTGATCTGCTGCTTGATAGGCTGACCCCCTGCTTGAGAAAATGGGACTCTGTCAGAGCACCTGTGGCCCAAACTGATTTGGGTCTTTTTCAGTGCCAGGCAAGTGCTGGTGTTGTACCACAGCATGCTTTCTGTCCACACAGGGAGGCTGAGGTATAATGGGAAAAAGTACTCAAAAACCTAAATGGCTTCTTTTTTACCCCCTGAAGTCTTTTGTTTCTGAAACCAAAGCACAGTAAATCAAAGGGTTCTGCCTTAAATGAACTTGAAGTGCTCTTTATTTAAAAAAAAACAACCCCCAAAACAACTAAATCCCCAAGTCCCCGAAAGGAAGAGGAGGAGGAGATGGGACCTCAGAGAGGATTTATAAATCACGTTGCAGTGGACCTGGTACAGATGTTCCTGCATTCAGCCCACCAAGCAAAGCACAGCACCATAATGGGACTGATGGACCATGTGTGAAAGGAGACAGAACACAGCTGACTCAGAGGAGACATGCTCTCTCTGGCACATATAACACATGCTCCATCCCTACCCCGGCCTCATTTGGTCTCTCCTGCCAAAAAATAAACAAGCCAGATCAAACCTGTCATGGTCTAGAAGTCTTCAGTTATCCCTTTATTTTAACATGGCATGCATGGTCTGGTTCCCCAGCACTTAATGCTTTGGCACAGTGCTGAAAACCTGTTAATTCTCCAGTTCTTGGATTGTGGTTTCCCACCTGGTTGTCAAGGGTGTGCCCTGGCCCCAGGAAGCAAGAAATTGGAAGGAGAGGAAGGAAAGGGCCAGGCATTTCTCCACAGCCAGACCCTTCCAAGATTTTTCTTAGGGGACTTCTTGCAAAGTTGCAAGGAAGCCCCAGGACTGCAGCACCTGCAGTCCGGAAAACCACTGCATGACCCCCCACACCCTGAAGCAAGTGGCCAAGGGCTGAGGCAAACATTTGGGCACATAGGACAGAGCCAGTGAGGAAGGGCTGGGGGCTGTGGGGCCCAGAGGCACATCAGGCTGTGCGCCCATCCCCTGGGGCAGAGGCTGCTGGGTGCTGCTGACACTCTGCCTGCTCACTGACCACATGTGGTCTGTCCCAAAATCCTTAATCCCTAAGCATCCTCATTCACATCCAAGGGTTTCGCAGCTCCTTCTGCAGTAGTGCAAGCAACCAAAAGGTCACAAATGACAGAAGATAACAGCTCACGTGTCACCCAGAGTCCATGCCCTCTATCTGGGAACAAGGGAAGTAGGTGGTAGATGAAATTTAAGGCCAGATTTTTCTGTGGTTTGCCTCAGAAACTGACTTCTATTGCACTGCCGAAGTCTGAAATGCTGCTGTCATCAGAAATGGCCTCAGGACGTTCACTGGGGTTTCCCTCACTGTCCTTTGGTAGATATCCACAGCAACAAGATCGGAAAGAAGCTAAATCTATGTTTTACCTGTACTGCAAAAAGCTGCATAGCAATTATGCTTTTGTTTCCTGTGCACCTGGGTATTGACCTGCCAGTATCCCAGGGTCCCAGTGAGTGCAGAGACAGGCACCCACCTTGCCTTTGGTCCCCAACAGGCACAAAAGCAGGCAAGTGTGATGCAATTTGGGCATGTCAGCATGGGATATGTAATTTTTCTTTTTTTTTTTTCTTCTTTTCTTTATTTGTCCTTGTTTCAGGAAGAAGGAATCACTCTCATTGGGACTGTTTTGTCCTTTGTGTAAGGAAAGGAAAGACAAATAGCGAATTCCAATGGGTTTTGGAGCAACCAACACCTGGGTGGTGTGTTGTGTTTAAAATGGTCCTCAAAAATAACTAGGACCACAAAAGGGGAAAAATTAATAAGGATAATTAACTGGTTTCCATCTCCAAGTGCTTCGGAGACATGAGCTAATCAGTCTGTAGGCACATACAAGCACACACAGTGTCTGTAATTAGTTTGCTCTTCAACTTCCTTACCTCTTTTCCCAGCAGATTGCCCACTGAGATTCCTATCAGACAGAACAGGTCTCTTTCTGCCCCTTCTGCAGAGGCCTGACAGTCTTGCCTCTGCTCAAAGTGCACTGTCTCTGTCAGTCTGTCTGTCTTCTTCCCTCCCCTGCTGGCCATGATCAGGTTTCACTAAATGAGTCACAGTCTAGTGGAAACTCCCTCCTATCTTTGCCAAGAATTGCAAAGTTGATGAAAATGGGACTCGAAGCCAAAGGGTGTTTAGCATGGTGCCTTACTAGTTCCAAGCAACTGGATTCCCATTACAGTTGGTTGCTTCTGGTTGTCCTGTTTCCGCTTTTAGCCTGGCACTTCTCCTCCACCTGGAGCATCTTTCCCAGGATTATCATGCTAATTACCTGCAACACTCCTCCTGGCAGTCACAGGTTGTTTGATCGCTTCCTTCCACCAAGTGTTCCCTGTTTGGTTTTTTTTTTTTAAAATGAAAAGGACTTGTTGAGACCAAGTGCCCATTTAACCAGATCACTGGTGTGGGTTTAAACATCTTCTCTGTTCCCAGTTATCTGGTGCAGTTCTGCTCTTGAACCTTACTTCCCATCTCTCCCAGATGGGACCCGGATTCTTTGTGGAGCCTTAGGCAATGTTACTTTGCTTCTCTGATCCTCATTTTCTGCACCAGACGCTGGATTTAGTGCTGGAGGGGTATCTGAAGATGGAGAGGAATCATTGTGCCGTTTCCTGGGAGTCTCCAGCACACAGAAAGGAGGTTGCTTCATGCCACCCTCAAGCTAATCTCCAAGGACTCAGCAACAATCTTTTCTTCAGCCCCAGGCTGAGATGCTGAAGCAAAGGTCATGGGGATGTAGCACTGGAGGTATTCAGGTTCTCAGTCCAGATCAAGCTGGGGTGTCAGATCATTTGGAAGAGTTACTGAGAGAAAAAAGTCCCCGTGCTATCAGCCTTAGCATTTCCTCTCATTGGCCACCAGGACCGTGCTGTGGAGTGACATCATGGCCCCGCAGGAGAGGCCAAATCAGACCCCTGGCCACTTGTGCACTTTGTTCAAGTCTCTTTGTGTTGATGTTGTCCACAGGTCCAGAAACAGACCTTCCCCTTGGGCAGTTAAGCCTGGTGAGACATTGAAGAGCAGCCCCTACACATTTACATGTTGACAGGGAGTTCTTCATCCCTGAGACTCTGCAGTAAGGTCCCAGGGCTCCCAGGCAGGACAGCATGGATCATTCCCTGGGTCTCTTAGAGAGGCTGCAGCCCTGTCTGGCTGCTAGCACAGCCTCCCCAGGCCACACTGTGGTTGTTGCAGGCTGTACAGGAGCAAGATCGACATATCATACACCATCTCCTTGTTCTCCAGCCTTCACTTCTTCTCATTGCCTTTCCCCTTCTGCCTCTTGCTTTTTACAGTACCTCCTACTCTATTTCCTCTCCAAGCCTCTTTCTTTTCTTATCCTGCCCGCTCTCACCTCCCCAACCCCCTTCCCTCTTATTTTCTCTCCTCTCCACCTCTGATCCACGTCCAAACACCCCAGCTGGCTCCTCTTCTCCTGAAAGCCACCAGGGATGTGTGACAGATGCCCCAGATCAACAGGGAGAAGCAGCTCAATTTCAGCTCCCAGCTGGCTCCCAGCTCTAGTGTCCCAGCTTTACGTTAGGAAAGCTCAAGACCTGACCAGTCTGGGAGCTGGTAAAGCCCAGGTGTGCCCCAGCTCTGCCTTGCTGCCCCCGTGCAAGCAGAAGCCTCTCCTCAGGAGCAGGGAGCAGCCCCCCAGCACAGACGTGGGTTCTCAAACAGGAGAAGGCAACATGCCTCTGCTGCCTGCCATCCCATACACGACTCCCTCACCTTGGGAGACAACCACAAGCCCTTATCAGGATTCAGCCCCTTGCTGTGAGGAGGAGGGATTGTTTTCCTTTCTGGGTCTCCCTGCTCTCCGTCTAACCCTCTGCTCTCCTTCCCTCTCATCCATTTCCTTTGACACTGGTCCCAGGCCCACTGCCAAGTCTCAGATCCATTAGCGAGGTGCCTTGCTGACTGAAGCACAAATCAGGACAGATCCGGGTGCAATTAGCAGCTTCTAGCACCTCATCTGGAAGGCATTAGCTCAGCTTTTGAGGGAGGGGGTTATGGGCTGGGAGGAGAAGAGGGAATGGATATAGATGCCAAATAGAATAAATAAGCTATTTCTACCACTCCTAGGAACCACCCTCATGCATCCAACAGCAATATACAAACAGATGTGCAGTAACCATCTGTAAGGGACATAGTTGATGTATCAAGTCGGTGTGACCCTACAGATCTGCCCTCCTAGAAGGAGGTGATTCATCATGTTCAAGAAGGTACCAAGATGGCATGAAGGTGTACAGTTAGCCACTGTTTGTGGGTGATATCCTTCCTTATTCTCTCTCACAAACCAAGGCTTGTGGTTATGGTGTTTGTAAGCGGACTTGGTCTACCTTGCCCTCCATCTGGCTCCCCGTGCACTAAAATCCCTAAAAACACGAAGATGTGGTGTCTGTCTTACACATGAAGAGCCAAGATAGACTAGCAGATATTAGTTATCAAGGTCTGTATGTGTTGCAGACATAAGACCCAGATAAAATAGTTCTCATCAAGCCAGGATTCTCTAAAAATATATATTTGCCTTACTTGTCTTCACCTAGCCTTGTAGATACCTCTGAGGAAAACCTTGATATTCCTCTCAGCAGAGACACAAGCCATCCCCTGCTCTCTTGCCAGCTTGCTCCAGGCTACAGCCAGGGTGCGGGGATGCACTCTTGAGCAGTCGCAGTGTCAAACTAACAGGACAGAGCAAATGTACTCAAAGCATGGCCTCTGTGTTCCCAGAAATGTCCTGCTCTTTCATAGGCCCAATGATGCTGTCACGGAACATGCCTCTGAGAGACTACGAGATTACTGACCATTAGAAAAGATGACTGTCAGGGTGAGTTTGGAACTACTCTTATGTTCCAGAACAAAGCTGGCAACCCATACACTTGTTCCCTGTCATCTCTGCAGAAAAACAGGGTGTGCATTTACCTTTCATTTGTCCTCCAGTCCCTACCTTATAAAAGGGACCAGAGCCAGCCTGTTAATTACCTTTGCTTTTCCTTTTTGTTGGATCTCAGCTTTGGGGAGAAGACAGGGTGGGAGTGGGGGAGCTGGGAGCTGTCCTGGGCCCCTTACAGTGACAGAGCAGTGTGCTGGGAAGTGGGAGAGGGTTACGGAGGGCTGCTGGAAGCAGGTGGCTGGCATGCCTCTGAAATGGATCATGTCGAGCCAGGAACATTCAGGGAAAAAGTCAAACACCGATCACAGTCTTCTCTTGCAGGAGAGCCCACTAGCCAGCAAAGCAAAGGGAGCTGGCTTTTATTTGTTCATCTGTATATGATCCCTGTACCCACACGCCAGGTCCCCCGCACCACAGCATGCACAGGCCATTCCACTTCCCAGGGGCCACCTGCTGATGGCCAGGGGCTGGGGAAGCCAAAGCTTCCTCTCAGCCAGTGATCTCATGTTTTTTCTGTGCACGCAGCAGCTGGAAGTAGCTGGAAACTTCTCTAACAGTAATTTTTCCTACACCAGCTGTTGCCAGACGATGGTCTGTGAAGCCCTGCTGGTTAATGAGCTCATGGAAAGTGACCTGCACCTGGGCTCAGGGGCCAGCCATATTCTGAAAATTTCCAGTCCTGAAACTGTGGTGACATAGGTGTGGGAGTGCCTTGGAGAAATATTGACAGCTGATGATATTTGTTGGTTTAAAGAGCTTGGGACATGTTATTTTCTCTGTTCTCCATTGGTTACCCCTTGGTAGGTACAAGGTAAAGGTGCTGATGGTTTATCCTGTCGAGAGAAACAAGACTGGCAGCAGATGATGTTGAGTTAGCTTAGCAGGACAGTGACTGGAGGGACCCTGTGACTGTTCTTTCTGGTTTTGGTACAAGCAGGCAAAATTGCAAGGCGTGACAGAAAGCCTGCAACTCTTCTTGCCCCATCCATGCCTCTTGACAGCAAGCTGTGGCCAAAGCCACAGGGATGGCAGAACCTGTGACTTTCATCCTTTCAGCATCCTTGTTCATCAGCCTAATGTGACAAGGAGGCAGCCCCGTGGTACTCAGTGTTTCCAGTGTTTTCAGGGCAGATGTGCAATGCCTGGAGAGGATTAGTGTAAAAGAGCACCTGGGAAGCCTCCCATGGGTGAGAAACACCAATTAGATGAGAGAGGGGCAGAAAGGCAGAAGCGGATGTGCAATGAAGGGTGAGTGCCACGGTGGCGGGAAGTGCACCTTATGCCAGCTGCTGCTGTGCAGGAGCAGGGGACAAGGGAGGCCACATGCCCTGGGGGTGCCCCACGAGTGAGTGTCTGCCCCCCCTCTGGCTGTGCCTTGCCTACATGCTTGGAGGCAGAGGAGGACACCCGTGCACGCTCTGCCGGTGGCTGCCTGCACGTCCTCTCTTGTTTTCCTGGCTGAGGCAGAGGGAGAAGGCCTGGTTTCGGTTAAGCCTCGGTCACACGAAGATGCCTTTCCTATTACTCTTTTGTTTTTCCTTCTGAGCAACGTTCCCATTTAACTGTTCCAACTCTCCCCTGTTAGTGTAGCCTGCCCTGCGAGAGGACTGGCCCAGGTCAGAAGATAATTCAGGAACAAATGGCAGTTGTTGGACTGCAGGGCTGGAAAACCCTCAGCCCTGCAGTGAAGCTTTGGGAACCTCAATACATAGGAAGGATGGCATTGTTGAGAAGATCTAGGAGGCAGGAATATAGATACTCCAGTGGTGTAGTGCTGAGCATGGTAGAAATACCTAAAGAGTCACTCATGGCATTATCACATCTGAATTTGGCACCAAACTCCAAATCCGTAGAGGGGGAGTGGGGGAGGCGGAAAAGAAAACATGCAAAGGCCTTTTCAAAACCCAAGACCACAAGAAAAAACTTCCTATAAACAAATCAAATGGAAATATTTTTTTAGTTCTATAAACATTTCCCCTTGAAGCGTTCAACCCAAATATTGCATCACTGTGCTAAGACATAAACAAATCCTGCAGTGAAAGAGATGCACACCAACAATAGACTAGCCTGTTTGCCTTGTCTGGGCTGTGAGAAGTGCAAAAAATAAACAAACAGGGCAAAGAGTGACAAGCAGAAAAAAGATGTCTGAGGAGTACTTGTTTGAATATTCAAGAGAGAGGAGAAACACACACCCCAAATCCCACTGAGGTTCAATAAGGAAATTCATCTCCTTCAGGATCCTTAGAAAATCACAGCTCTGGAAGGTCATAGGACACCAGCCAGACTTGTCTTTCAGAAAGCAAGGCAGCTTCTCATTTTCCCCAAATATATTATTAAAAAATATTCTTCAACACAAATATCTCTTGAGATGTATTTATTTTTGCAGGTGATTGTAATGGTGGTATCAAGAATTAAACTGCGAAGCTGTGCAGTGTTTTACACTGACGTTGTCCTTCCCCTTTGGGGAGCCCAGCCACTCTTCCATGAGAAAGTTGTTGTCCTCTGAGCAGCAGTTAGCAGGTCTTCAGCAGGAAATAGGGGGCTGGGGCCTGGCTCTAAGTTGGTAAAAATCTTTGGAGGCACTCCGGGTGGAAGAATTTTGGACCAGATTAAAAAATGTGAAGTACCCCACAAGGAACAGCAGCATCGGGTGATACTGGGGGCCTCAGGGCTGCCATTTTCTCTATCTTCCTGGCATAGAGGTTCCTCTAATCTGGCTCTACTCCCTCCACTTCTCACATTTTTTTGGGATGTAGTATGACCCTATAGACATCATACCTCTGCCTCCAGTCCTTCCTCTTACTCCTGCACCAGAGAGAGCACTGTCCCTGTGTGGGAGAGTGGACGAGGACATGCTGAGGCAGAGGCAGTGGCAGAGGCAGTTGAGGGGGCTGTGGTGGCATGCACCAAAGCACAACTGCACTCAGTAATTTTGGTACTGCCTGGCATCATGTGTTCAGTCACAGTACTGTGCTGGGATCAATATTTGGCTCAGCCCTCAAACAGACACTGTAAGAGCTGCCAGGGATTGACTGGCTTTGTCTCTTCCATCATGAGAGACAGGCAAGGAGCTGCACGAGTCACTCATGGGAGGGGATTTCACTCTTGTTCCAGCTCACACGAGAGACACTGTAGAAAGGGCCACCAAAACAAGCTGCTTAGCAGTTCAGTCTCATGGGAAAATTTCACTTCCAGAAAGTTAGTATAACTTGAAACCTCTTGGGCAGATAAATTCAGCTAAATTCTATATTCAGCTGAGATGAAACAGAAATATGATTATGCTTGATCCTTTGGCTTGGACCATACTGCTCAGTCTGTGCAACATGCAGATGCAACTACAATTTCTCTGGTGGCTTAACATCCTCCTTCCATGAGTCCTCCTGGCACTGAGCTGTACTATGCATTGTCCTCACACTCAGCAACCCTGGCTCAGCTGCCTGTGTGCTGCGGGGAACAGCAAACCTTCTGAGACCATTTGATCTCCCTAGACTCTTGACAAAATTTTCTCCATGTATGCTTTGGTCTTGAGAAAATTACTTCAGGTGCTGCTGCGGGAGCTGATTTACGAGGGGAGGCTGAAAGAATAAAGGGCCTCACACACTCCTCATGTTACATTGCATCTTAGCTGGTGTGAATTCAGAGGCGTTTACACCCGGCTAACTGAGGGAGAATTGGGCCCAGACCCAGTATATCTGTCTGACCAACAGAGAAGATCAAAGATCTGTAAATGCTAAGCAGGGGTGGTCCAAAAATATTAGAATCAGAAGTAATGGGATGAACTATATCAGAGTAAAATTTAAGTTGTAGAGAAAAGATTACAGCTGACATCTATTCCCTAAGCCGGTGTTCTGCCTTCCACAAGGAGCTTCTAGGTATGGTTTACATCAATCAGAAAAGGGGATTAAACAAGTTTTGGGTTTAGCACAGTCTGGCATGCAGCAGGCAGACTAGATCGTGAGTATTTTGAGCAGTGATGGTTTGCAAGACTTCAGAAGGCAGTCTGCAAGTGGATTACAGCACCCTTCTCCAAATTCCCACCCAATACACTCATGTCTCATGCAATATCTAACACATGCAGTCAGATGAAATGGTGACAAATAAGAGCAGCTGGCAGAAATGAAAAATGCAGAATTTCAAAGCTTTGCCTGATTTTTATTTGCCTATAACCACTGGGTGCTGTGTCGTATCACACCATGAAAGAATGCATGGCTTTCTTTTTTCTTCCCTGAAAGGTTACTTTGCTCTTTGGATTGAAAAAGGATTGGAAACATTAGGTTGTATAACTTTTTAAAGTTCATCTAACCCTTGTTCTCAGAGACTGTAAATTCCTGAGCACTGTGGCCTTGGTATCAGCCATGATTCTTTTTTCTAAAAGACACCCTGGTTCCTAAAGTTTTGAAGAAACGACGAGTAGGTGCTTTGCTATCCTGCTCTTTAAAATGCAATAGAAGTGTATGTGTGCACAGCCTAATAAAAAGACAAAGCAAGTCACATATGCCCAGAGGCACAAATTTGGAAGAGCAGCTCTTTTTTTTTTTTTCCTTTTTTTGCCTCCAGATTGCAGTAGAGTGACAGTATTCAGTGGACAACATAAAAAATGTAGAGATTAGAGTATTAAGAGGATACTGCAGATAGACAATGCATAACCTGGCTGACCAAAAGGAGAGTAACTTAGAAAAGTTCAAACATCAGTGTCTGCAAGGCTTAACACCAGACAGTTGGATACTGATGAAGATGATATAAAAGGGTTATATGAAGAATAATGAACGAAGAATGGGAAAGTGCAGGTGGGTAAAATAATGCAGTTTTGAGAGATGTGTCCTCCAGGTTGGACAAGAGCAGTCTCCTGCAGGCTCCCCTAGCTGGGCTAGGTGCTGGGGCACAGCAGTAGAAGGTAGGTCTAGGGAGGGTTATGCCTCTGACATTGCCTGGGAGGTCAGGAAATGTACTTTGGCCAGCTGGTCTCTCTAGGGAGGGGGAGGTGACCTTCAGAACCTGGGGGCTTGCACTAGCCATCCTTTTGCTCCATGAGCTCTCAGATGACCCCAGGGCCCCACGAAGCACCAGCTCATGCCTGGGACCGGGGGTTTTGCCACAGGCTGAGTCCAGAGTGGAACCTGCCAGTGCCGCGGGGCTTCCCTGTGCTCCCTTTGGTGCCTGGCTGTCTCCAGGCCCCTGCTGCCAGGCTGGGATGTGGGTTAGCAGATTTTTTCCACGCTGTTTCTCCGGGATCCCTGACAGAGCCCATCAGAGCTGCCTTTTATCAGCACTGCACGCCTTAGTGAGCCTGTCATGACTCACACACAATGTGCTCTGTGCTGGATTAATCTGGCCGGCTTTCATGCTCAGGATGTGGGCGATGGATGGGAGGGGGAGTGTTGGGGGGCATGGGGACAGATGCAGGGATAGTGGGGGTCCAGGAGACTGGGGATCCCCAGCCTTTTCACTTGCTGAAGTTAAGGACTTGCTTGCGGGCTGTTGCAGAGGACAGGGGAAGAACAAGCCATAAGCAATGAAATAGAAAGATGGAAAGGCAACAGGTGTGTGGGAAAGTGGTAAAGAAGGAGAGATTACAGGTAAATAATAGGTGAATAAATGGACTACAACAAAGACAGAATGTGATGTAAAGGGAGATCTGTGTGCCTTAAAATGTAAGCTCCCTTGTTGAAAGACATGACAGGTAGCTATTTCCCATAGGTGTAATTACCCAGGGACTACACTCCAGCTAAAGGGATCTTTTCAGTCTTCAGCATTAACATGGAACACCTTTAAGATGCCTCCCCATCTTCACTGTTGTCTGTAAACCCGCAACAACCTACCTCAGATTAAGGGAATCATAAAACGTGTGAAATCCTGAACCCAGTCAAGTCTGTACTGATGGGAATAAGACTCCCATTGACTACTGTAGCACTAGGTTTCCATGCAGAATCTCCACAGAGAAAAGAAATCTCACATGAGAAGAAACAAACTGCTTTTTCCAACAAACTTCTGCCAAGCTAAAAATGAATAGCAGGGGAAAAGGATCATAAAAGCCGCCCGACCACTAAAACATCTCACACTCTGCCATGATTTCCAGTTGAAGGTGTGCACAGACCAAAAAAATCCCCTGATTTTTTGAGAAGCTGGGAATGCTGCAGTTTTATGTGCATACATATAATGTGAATGCATACACTAACACATTATCTACATTACATATATATATATGTATGTATCTATCTCCTCCAATTTGAGATTCACAATGTTCATTTGAAACCATTCTATCTAATGCATTTTACCCATGAAAGCCCTACTTTCAACACCTACTGCCCAGGATCCCATCTCCACTTGGAAGGGTGTTATTTTACAACACCCTGCCCTGACTACCCACTGCACATGCATCCTAAAGTTTCCAAATAATTTTCCACTCAATGACTTGAATAAGCTTGCCTGCTGCTGAAATGTCACCTTCTCTGGGGTAAAACACAACACCTATTTAATAGCACAGAGCAATGTTGTCACTGAAAAAGATGACAAGCATGGTCCTATTTTTACATCCTATCCATCAGGGAAGCATTTGTTAGTATTCCTCCAAGATGGATCTGGGCAATGAACCCAAAGGCAGGAGGACATGCACTACCTCTTTCTGCACATAGCGGGTTCATGGTGCTCTTGTATCTGGTCTTAGGACTTCCCACATCCAGCACTGACAGTGAGGTGTGTGGTCATGATCACAGATGTGGTTGCATTTGTTTTCAATGCATTAGAAGTTTTAAACTGTAGGACAGTTGCTGCTAAGTTCTGAGAAAGGAAAGCAGGATTTGGGGGTGGGAGGGGGGGAGGGGGAACTATTTTAGAGCATTTCTCTGATCTTCTTACTCAAGCAAAAAGTTTTATCTATGGCATTTGGTAATTTCCCATTAACAAAACCTCGTTTTAAAGACCCTGTCTTCCACCCAAAATGTTCAGTGTTGTTGTAAAACACTTGTCAAACACAAGAGGATCTCTCTGGCTGCTTATCCCTGAACATTTTAAGACAAGGAAACAAATAGACCTGAACTGAGTCTTCTCATAGACTTGGGAGCCCACTGACTCTCCAAATATTTCCTGTCAATGACCTGATTACAAACAGAATGGTAGTTCTTTACAACATCCCTTGTAGGTAAGTGGCACAGAACAAAGGAACAGCTGTACCCATATATAACACATTTTATCCCAATGTACCTATCACTGCACAAAAGGAGAATGACACCTTTGTGGGGCTGTTTCTTTTCTATTGTTTTTACTATGTCTGAAATAGGAACTCGACTAATAAAACTACCCTTTGCCAACCCCTCTCTGACAGAGCACCGGTTCATTGAGATTTATTTTATTTTATTTCAGAACATCCCTCTTGCGTGCTTGTTTCACGCACAAGGGGTAACATATATATTCTGAAATAAAAGAAATGTCAGTGAACATACAATATTTCTGTCTGACATCAGGGTGAGCTTGTCACCACCGAGTCTATGTCCCTGACTTGGGCCCTAGTGGTAAAACTAAACTGACATCAAGTTGGTTTAGTTTACACCAGTAGAGATTTCCTAATATAGACAGGCCCTATCTCTTGTCCTCCCATCCCACCCCCCTCTTTTATTTGGCTCTCTGAGTTTTGATGACTGAATCACTTCCCCCTTTGTTTCTCTGATTTCTTTCCTAATCTTCTGCTCCTGAAAGATGCTTAGTTCTTGAATCCCTATACAAATACACTTTCCTTTCTAAGCTTCTCACCAGCCAAACAAGGTTTTATTTGTTTATTTAATTTGACATGCTGAGAGAGAAATGATCCCATTTCCTATGGATTATCAAAGTAACAAATAGCTTTACAAGAGGGTAAACAAAGCAAAACTCATGCTGAAACTCCTTCGAACCAGGGGCTTCCCATTCCCATCCCTTTCTGATGTGAGTCTTTCCCCACTCCTCTACACCATACATGGGATGAATTTCTGGTTGCTTTGGACCATGACTGCTACCCTCAGACCAGGCCACTGCTGAGACTGAGCTAGTTATCACCTCCCCATCCTTCCTTTCACCAAACTCACCATGAATTTCCCACAATATGGCCAGAGAACTCACTCTGAGAAGGAACATTTTATCCATTTAGTCTTTTCCTTCATAGCCCAATTCCCCTGATCAATTTTTCATTTTTGCAAAGATGCAGAGCTAAAGAAACTTGGGCATTAGCTTGAGAGCCTCCACAGAGGTAGGGATGCCCCACTGATTTTTGCTGGGAATTTTGCCTAACTCAGGTGGCAGACATGGACTCCTGAGAGCATCACTCTGCAATATACCTCCTGCAATACACATTTCTGGAGAAAAATAGACAAACCAACAAAACTCAGGCCTGAATATGGGCTAAAATTCATAAGGACTTGGAGCCAGGGGTGCTGATGACCTCTTCCCAGGGTGACGGACCCCAGCAGTGTGCAGCTCACATCTTTTGGGGGGGGGCTTAGGTTTGGTGACTCGGGCCTGGCCAGCTCCCCCTGCCCCCAACATCCTCTTCTGTTTATTACTCCTGCCGTAATTGGGAGGCATGTGTGGATGAATTAAACATAGCAGGACAGATGAGAAAACTCTCCCTCTTAGCTGGCTGAATGAGCAAATTTAACTGAGCCTGTTACCCACTGAGTATCATACCGACATGCCAGGGTCCGGTTTCTTTTGAGCTCGCCCTTTCATGCGGAGTCCCTCTGTGCCCCCCCGCCTTGCTCCTCACAATATCAAACAGCTGGAATTTCAGCGGCCCCAAGGAGGAGCCTTTGCATCCGATGGCAGCAGCAGTGGGAATTTTGTCTGGGATCAGAGAGGGATGGGGCTGATCCACACAAGCTCATAGCTGAGAATCAGAGGACTCTGGCACCTCCAGAAGGAGACAGCTTACTCCCCCCCTGCCGCCCAATCCCCCGCCAGCCACAGGCTATGCCTGGTCAATGCCCAGAGTAAAAGTTTCCTTATGCCTGAGGAACTGGGGCTAAATGAAAGGGTTTCGGCTTTCACACTGCTTAAAGCTTCAGACAGGCCAGTGGCATCCAGAAGTCAGTTCTGGTGGGGAGTTTGAATAAATGGGTGCCAGCCTAAAACAGGCATTCCCAGCACAGCAATAAGAGAACTTCCTGAAAGCAGGAGTGCCACTGGCATGTCCAAGGATGCCAAGAGGATATGGCTGCACAAACCAGCATCCTGCTTTGTCCCAAGGCATTTCTTTTGGGAGGCAGGTGAGAAGTGCAGTGTATGAAGGTCATGATTGCACCCACTGTTTCCCTTAGCCCCGGGGATAAATAGGGAATGTAATCCTGCAGGGCTACAATCTTTTTTTCCCCCAGCATTAAACAAGCCCCGGGGCACTTCTTTGCGAAAGCTACCTCTAATTCTTCTCTCTCACCTCTTTCTTCCTACCTCTGTAAGCCTAAAACTAGTCAGGGCTAATTCAATTCCTGCTTTAATTTAGGAGAGTTTACGACTGCTCTAAATTAGGAAACCACTGGTTTTCAGACAAAGCAGGTGCTAGAGGTCTTAGCACTTGTAAAAATTAGGCCACTTAGTGAGGTGTCTACAATACAGATTTAGCACCTGAGCAGTGTGTTACTGAGCAAAACTGGGAAAAACTTGGAATCTTGGAAACAATTCTTTAAAAGATAATTAGAAAAGTTAACATTTCAGAGTAAGGAAGTTTGTGTTCAACCTGATAAGCCTACCCATTCAAATGCAAGTTGAAGAAGCCATCAAAACACATTCCCTTGGAACTCAAGAAATCCTGCAGAAAAATCACTTTTGATCTTTTTAGTACCCATGTCATAAACCAACTAAGAAACCAAAATCTAAACAGAAAAAACATCAAATCCTTTGCATCATCCTCGTGTGTGAGAAATCTGTAATCCAGATCAGACCCCTCCTACAGTGCCAACAAGCAGGAATAACTGAAACCTAATGATGACATGATGAAAAACTACAACTCTTTCACCTTCTTCTTTGAAGACTGAAGGACTTAAGATTCAGAAAGAAACTATAGATTATGTTTGTGATCTATGCTCTGTACACGGTAAAGATGTGAGAAACCTATCCTGACCTTTCAGTGACAGCAGATTTGTTTCAAGATAGTCTTTACCGAAGGGCCTTGAAAGATGGAAGATTTCCCAGCACCTCTGGGTAAATTTAAGTTTTGGGGAGACCCAGTGAGCAGGAGCTCGTTTGGTTTAACCTCAGGGAGCGGTGCCATTGCTTTTTCTGAAAAATTTGAGCCCGAGACACTTTCCGTGAGAGCCAGCACCTGCCGGAAAGGGATGGTCGGACGAAGAGACCTTTTCTTTTTTGTGGTATTTACTGCAACTGATGGCTACCCAGGGCCCCGCCACAGCCGGGATGGGGCGGGATGGCCGCCCGGGAGGGACACCCGGGGGCTCCGTGAGCCGCTGGAGCGGCTTCAGTCAGCAGTGTCCCCCCACGGCCCCCGAGCGCCCGCGGTGCCCCGGCCTCGAAGCCCGCGCACCCGCACCCAGCACCCTGGGCCGCCAGGGCCGCCTCTCTCCCTCCGCCCAGCCCGAACTTCATCCCAACTTTCCCGCTTCCGCCTGCCCGGGAGAGCGTGGCGGCAGCGGAGAGCGGCCCGAGGGAGGGGGCGAGAGGGGGAACAGCGGCTCCCACTTAGTGTTAGTGGGGGGGGCGGGGATGCTGGGAGCAGGGGACGGGGGTCGGCCGCTGCCCGGCTTTAGGGAAGGGGTTTTCTTTTGCGTCTTCTCCCTCCTCTGACTCCTCCTCTTCTTCCCTCCTCCTCAGGGGGAGGGGAGGAGGGAGGCTCTGGGGCAGGAGTAGCCGGAGCAGGGAATTGTTTGGGAGTTCAGTAATCCAAAAGCCGTCTCCCGTATGGAGGGTCTGGCTTCCCGCATCCCGGCGTCTCTTCCCTCCTCCTCCTTCTCCTCCTCCTCCCGCCGCGCCTGAGCTCAGCGCGGCCCCCCATCCCCAGCGCCAACCCGCAGAAAAAGCACAACCACCATCCCCAAACCAAGGGCCCCGCACTTTCCCCTTCCCCCCAAAACAGGCTTTCCCCCACTCTTTTTCTCCCTTTTTTTCTTTCTTTTTCCTTTTTTTTTCCTTTTTTTTTTTTCTTTTTTTCTGTGTGTGTGTGTGTGCGCGCGCGCGCGCGTGTGTGTGTGTGTGTGTGTGTAGTGAATTCCCCGCAGATCCGGCCTGGAAGTTCACAGCTCCTGGAGTTAAGCCTCTTTGTTGCTTCCCTTCGTTTGGGGCATCTTTGTGTTTCCCCCCGCCTGCTCCACTGGAGACCGCGGTGAGTGAAGAGAAGGGGGCCTGGGCCTGGTGGCCCTGGCGAGGGGCCGGGAGAACGGACGGAGGTCGCGGGTGATGGGGCGCAGGGTTTTCCCCCCATCCATCGTCAGGCAGCGGCAGAGTTTGCCAAGTTGGTGTGGGGATGTGAGGAAGGGGGTCTGCGTAGGGATGCGGGAGACGTGACAAGGGAGTAGGAGAGACCTGCTGGTCCCCACCAGTCCGGGGCTTGTTTTGGCTCAGGCAGGTGAGATGTGGGGGGCTCGGATGTCTCCCTCCAGCTCTTCCTCCTCGGCGGGTCGGCAGCACTAATGGAGGGCCCAGTGCACGCACATTCACTGCCGTGCTCCAGCGCTTGCCTGAAACTTGGTCCACGACCTTGCCCCGTCCTCACTGCCGGCAATCCGGGAGGGACGGTGAGTAGCGGAGGGAGGGAAAGGGAGAAGCTGTGAAAAGTAAACCATTCATCCTCCATTGCTCCAGCTCTTGTCAAAAGCTGATGGGAGTTCGGAGGCAAGAGCTGGCTCTAGCAGATGCGAAAGCATTTCGGTTTGTGCTCTGTGAAGGGGCTGCTGCTCCTGCAAAGAAAAGTGGGGGTGGATAGTCTGTTAGTAATATTTTTATCTTTTTCTTCCACAACTGTAGAGTTTTTAACCCTGGTGCAAGGGTGAGGAGTGATATGGGTCAGGGAGAGTAATTTTCTGCTCGGCAGTGGGATGTAGGAATTGTGCACGCGTGCCTCCCTGCTTGGACTGCAACTTTGGCAGGTCCTCTGGATAGTGACTGTTGGGGAGAAAGTGGGATGCTGAATTTGTAGCCATGTCCAAACGAGACTTTTTAAAGTGCTCTGAAGATAGCAATACTTACTTTGAAAAATAATAATAGACTTTAACTAATACCACTGGCTGGCAAAAGAAATTTAATACAAATCCCGTATCTTTGGGCACTTCCCCAACTCATTCTGGTACCCCAAGTGTTATTTCACTGGCATTGTGCGAAAGGCAGGTCAGGTCTATTACAGGTTTTTTTTTTTTTTTTGCCCTTGTTTGTTTTAAAGAAACTTTCTTGACCTCTCTGCAGCGTTATGTGAGTAGGATAACAGGAATCCATACACGCACTCAGCACCCGTGCGTAATTCCCAGCATGTCTTAAATGTTTTTCTTGGTGCCCAATTCTCTTTAATTTCTAGATTGCTACCGTAGTGTCCTTTTGATATGTTCGTTTGCAATCTACCATTTAAGTTTCTTTTCCCATGGGCTAAAAAACTGCCATGGTAAATATTAGAGGAGTGTGGGCGTTTTGTAAGTAGAATTTTATCTTAGCTTTCTTTTCTTTTGAAACTAAATGACTCAGTGTACCTACAATTAGGGGAGAGTTCTTCCACATTTATGCCTATATACATATATGGCAGACACTTTGATTTAATGAGTTGGATGTTGAGGTTCATGGCTCAGGGAAGGATTTAAGCAGAAACACGTTATTGGTTTGCAATGAAGATTTGTTCTGTTTATTTGAGTGACCTAAAGAAATGAAGGTGAAATAACTTCCCATGCTAATAGGAGTCATCTGGGGATCTTCTGAAGTAAATAGGACAATTAGAGAGAGCTGTGAGCTCCCTGCCGGGTGCATGATATTCTTTTACAAGAAATAAATGGAGTTTTGTTCCATGTCATTTTCTTAATCCACTTCAGATGAAGTAAGAGGGACTCATCCTGCATATACCATGCAGAAGAAGTCCCAGTAGGTGTCTGCTGTGAGGGTTGAAGTCAGATACAGTGCAGGTCTCCCTGTTTCCCACTGGGGAGTATGATCCAGGTTCATCTGAAGGATGCACAAAGGTCCTCTGCAGATCTGAAAGGCAAGTTCAGTTTTATCCCTCTCATACACATGCACACCCACAGAACTTTGAGAGATATCTCAGTACAAGTACTTGAATCAACACACATTTCTTCTCTGCTTGGAACCAAGAAGAAGTATTAGAGGTGCATGATTGTATATGTATGTTCTAGAAAATGGCTTGTAAGTCTTAAGGGCGTTCTGCATCCGTACAGCTTTTCTGTACCTTGTACAGACACGGTACACAAGCACAGAGCAAGAAGTTCTTTGAGGCTGTGAAGTGAAACACAGTGTCTGGTGTTTGCAGAGGTCTTTCCAGCCCTCTGAGTGTGGGACTTTTGGCTTGGAGTTTTGCCCTGTTGAAGGACAGGTGAATCATTGCCCAGTTCACCTCACTCCTTGAAATTCTGCTCTGCCCTCAAAACTAGTAGTAGACAGATCTCTCTAAGCCTTCACTACCAAACTGGCAGTCCCACAGTGCTTTCAGAATGCTGGAACAACTGTGTCATTTGACTAGGGCCAGCAGAGTTGCCCCTTCAGGAGCCAGCTGGAACCTCCTGCCAAGCAAGGAGTGTGGGAGCACAGCAGCAGGGGCTATGAAGCAAGCAGCCTGCTTTGTCCCCATCCTCCCCAGTGATGCGGAGGAGAAACTTCCTTTCCCGAGTTAAGGAAATTGACCCATTTAAGGCAGCTCCGAATTTTTGTACTTTCTTGTCATTGTTGCTGAATGACCACACTTGATTGAAACATCACCAGATCTACTCACCAGTATTTCCTGGCCTCTCCCCGAGCCACATTTGCTTAGGAGCACACAAACCTTGCAGTCTGATAAGAAGCACAACATGAAAAAAGAACTATTACTTCTCCCACTTGGGCTGTGGGAGGGAAGATGGGTGATAGGACAGGAAAGACACTCTAAGTTGGAAGCATGTATTTGGATGTGGAGGTGTTTGGGCAGTACTCAGCCAATGCACATGCCCTGTGTGAGCTTAAATGATTCCCTCTGCTGCCCTGTGCCTTATTGTTCCCATGCAGAAAATGGGACTAGATGCTGTGCTGATGGGTTGAGCAGGGCAAATACTGCTTTCTGTGTTGACTCCTGCCAGCTGACCGGTACCCAGTCTCATGTCTCTCAGAGCAGAGCTCAGGTATACCAGGGAGGACCCTCTCTGTCATACTGAGCCTCTTCAGGACTGCCACAGGGCTGGAGAGGCACCTCTATGCTTCCAAAATCACTCTTTTCCCAGGCTGTTTCCCAATACTCTGCCTTTTGTGCCTCATGAAGTGAGGGAGCAATGACAGGGGGGGATCACAGTGGTTGTTTTAGCCTAGGTTGGCCTGCAGGTGGGTTTTCAGAGACTTCGGGCTCAGTTGGGCTCAATTTAGTCACTCAGCCTGCAAGATGTTACAACAGCAGTAGGCCAATATAACTCCAGGTTAACAAAAGTTCCTTTGGCAGTAAATGGTGGTAGTTTGGTTGTTTTAATATCGGGTGCTGAGTATCCCAGAGGTATGAGGCACAATTCCCTTGGACTTCTTTAGTGTGCAGAGATGACTTGATATATTGCTGCTGGCATGTTATGGACCAAAGCTTGCAGATCTCTTCGTTTAAACCGTTACCTCCTGGGCTAAAAACTTTGCAGTGAGAAGTCTACGGTTAGGATGGGATATCCCACAGGGAAAAGGCTCTCTTGCAAAATCTTTGGAGACTTCCTGTTTCTGGTTAGACTGAAAACATCCTGAGGGAAAAACCTGCTGCCATGTATTTTGGTGCTGCTGTGGTCAGTCTCAGTTTAAGAGGTTGTTACATATTCCAGTTCCTAGGCCACAAGAACAATTTAAGGTGAATAATGACTAAATGAATTGCAGATCCTTAGGTGGAAGAGGGGTGAATGCCATCTTCCAGTTTTCTAAATGTACTTTGGGAAACTGTTCAAAATAAGGTGTCACAAGCATCTTTCTCTATTTCATGTATTTGGTTTAGTTCCTTTTGGCCCCAAATCATACAACATCATATCTTCTGATTCATTGGCTGAACACAGTGCTTGCAGCCAGTTTTCTGGAGGGACTGCTTGCAGGATGGGAAGCTTTCAAAATTTGCTTCGTATGCATGTTTGCGCACAAGAGTCCTTTAAAATCTCTCCACAGGAGCGTGTGCTCCAGCAACACAGCTGTAGGAGTGTCCATGGGAAGCTAAGACAAAAGGAGTATGGATGCAGTGGAAGCAAGTTGGCTGAAAAGCTCAGAAAGGTATTTGTTGCAGGGAAAACACCTTCTTGATGCTTACACAGTCCCAAAGCTGCTGCAGGCGGTGTAGGGCTTTCTGCTTAAACAAGGAACAACAGATCCCTGCCCTGAGGATGTTGCATGCTCCTTTTATTAAAATGGCCTCTCTTCCCTGCAAAAAAGGACAAATGGGGTGGGAGGGTCAGCTCTGCTTGGTGGGGTTATTAGCAGAGCACCTGGCACAGCACAGACAGGGTGCCTGAGAGGGGCTCTCAGGGCTGCCATTGTGTGTTGTAGGAGCTCTTGAGTAAGAGGCAGTGCCAATTTATTTTGGCTCTGGTGGCATCGATGGAGGCAAATGTGCTTCAGGGAGCGTGTGGGACGTGCTCAAGCTTCTTCTCCCTCCTTGTGGGCACTGTGCCAGCACAGAGGTGAGAGCCAAACTTTATCCTTGCTTTCTGCTCAGCTGCTCTTAGAGGCTGCTGCCCTGTGTCCAAAACCCTTCCCGGAGCTCCCCTTAGATGTGAGGATGGTGACTGCACCTTGTGCCTGTGGAGTGTGTTGGAGGCTTGCTGGGCAAAGTCCAAACCACACCACAGCATGTTGCCCCTATGAAAACCCACTGTTGTCAAGTTCACGGAGGTTTTGGGCTGTAGTGTCTGTATATATGTATGCGAGGGCCAGATGGTGTTTTGGAAACAGGTCATTTTTCATTAACTTCTGTGCTCGGCATAGGCAGTAAGTCTTTTACCCTGAGTCCTGCAGCGGCAATACCATTTTGGCTCTCTAAGGTCCGCTCTGGCAAGAAGATTAGCCAGCAGGTTATACTCTTATGCACAACCATAGCCCTGGGGCCCTGCCAAATGCAAGGGATGTGTTCACTGGTTGCAATGTCAGCGAGTCTGAACAAGCTTGTGTGTCTTAAAGACTGTGCATCAGGCCCTTCTGCTGTTCTTTAAATCATGAATGGAGAGGGAAAGAGTATAAATATCCCTGTCAAAACTGTGTTGTCAGCTTTCAAATACCAAAATGAGGTTGCTTTTTATTTTTCTTCTAGCTGACAAAAGGACAGGTTAGGCAAAGCCCTGTGAATTAATGTGTTGAGTTTAGTGTGGTTTAGAAAGCCTGTGGTGGTATAAACCTACTGAGGTAGTCTTTGAGAAATAAACCTCAAATGTGCATGTACTGGCCTGGAACACAGGATTTGTATGCAAAATGCAGCGTCCTCTGATAATGTCACTGTAATTTATCCTGGTACTTTTAGGGAGAGCAACCACCTTGCTTAGTGATGCCAGTGCTTTAGGGCTCAAGTCTGCAATGTGAGGAGAGCTGCATGTCAGTCTCCACTACACCACAGATTTCCCCCCAGGTTGGGGCAGGTTGCTCTTTGCCTCAGCTCTCCACCTGAAAAACCTGTAAGTGGCACTTTCCTGCCTCCTTGTGGTGTTGAGAATAGGTTTGCTGGAGATCAAGAGAGACCATACATTTGCTGGCCCTTGAAAAACCTCTCAGGTAAGGACCACGATGGTTTCAGCAGAGAGCCTCCTGTGGCATTGACATCCCAGTGGGGGGCTCCTGTGGCTGCATCTGGGGACGTCTGCCCCTGCTTGTTGCGTGGATATGGACTCTGTAAGGGCTGTGGGATGGTTTTGGTTTGGAGGGTAGGCTGGGTGTGGGGCTACAGAGAAGCCCCTCTCTGAGTGTGACCCTTGGGGAGTCCAGTGTAGGTAGTAGCACTGCAGCTGCAGCGAGTTTCTGGCTCCAGCCAGTGGTGGTACAGAGAGGCCATTGTAATCCTATGTACTGTACAGTGTACATCTCAACAGGCAAAGTAGCTCCTGGGTTGGTTTTTTTTCCCCCCCCGCCCTCCTCCTCTCCATCCCTTCAAATCTACTTTATGAAGTTCCTTCCCTTAAATTGCAAATTTGGCCTTATCTTCAAAGAAACCCTTTAGTGCCAAGCTTTTAAAGGTAGGGAGGAGGCAAGAGCAAAAACATCAAATCCATTAGCAGCCCAGTTGCCAGAGAAAATGTTTTTTAAAACATAATCTGAAACCTTAGTGTTTGGGAGCCAAAGCCGAGATTGAATACAAGTATGGGCCTTGTCCCCAGAGAGTCGCAATGCTGGGAATACATTGGCACAAAGACAGGCCATGGAACGAGGATTCTTGTGCATGCACGCACACAAATAGACAATTATTTGGAAGCCAGTAGTATTCTGGATGCTGAAGAAACTTAATCTAGTGCCTTCTGTCCCAAGTTGCTCCCTGAGCTGTAGCTGACGTGAAGAGCATTCTCATCGCTCCAGTGCTCTGCAGGATGGCAGTCCCCTCTGGGGCAGGAAAGTTCCTGCTATTCCTTGACCATGGGTAGTAAAAGGATTAGCTGGTCCTGCTTTAGAGCCTGCTGCTGTCAGTGAGAGATTCCTTTGGGCCCCCTGAATGGTGATGGGAATAATTTTTATTTTTTATTTCTCCATAAGAAAGTTGCTTATTTAACAAACCTAACCCCTGTCAGATTGAAGGGGTGGGTTTGAGTCCCAGTGTCGAGATGTTTTCAAAAATGTGATGGATGGAATATTTAAAAAATACTTGGGCTCACTTTGATGTTGTGGTGGAGAGTCAATGAGATCTGTACATTCAGAGATCAGGCAGCTCTCCTCCTCACTTTTAAGTACAGGGTCACATTTGGTGGGTTTGTGGCACAGTCCCACTGTCACCAGTGTAACAGCTGCCCAGATTAGTCCTGACCACCTACTCCTGCATGGAAGTGGAGTCTCTGTTTCAGGAGTGGCTATCAGACACTGCTTGCAAGCAGTTGAAGTGCAGTTTCTGAGCCAGAGTCATCTGGGCAGAAGGAGGGCAAGATACCCTCATTATCCACCTGTAATGGGGTTTGAATCCAATGAGGAGCACCCCATTACTAACTTCTTCAGGGGCCTTGCCGCGTAGCCAGCCAGACCACAGCAGAGCTGTGGGATCCCTTGCAGGAGGAGGGCTTGTTATCTACTAGCTCTTAAGTCCCTGTGGGGACTTCCTACGCCTCGGCTGGCCAAGCACGGTATCTGGATTGTACCTGTCAGCCACTTCTGAAGCTGGGGGCTGGTAGGGCGAGACAGGGCTGTGAGAAGGGGGCGCATGGAGAGCTTCTCAGAGAGGCATGCAAGCTACTCTGGACGTGTCCATCATCACTGTTTCATCACTTTTGAGGTATCTGGGACTGGCCTAAACAGAAAAGGTCTTTGCTTTCCAGCTGGGGAGGAGCAGAGCTCCTGTTTGCATGTGCAGCTTGTTCCCGAACACCTCTGTAATGCTATAGAGAAAGAGTCCAGGGCAGCACAAGGACTTAGATGCCTTTGAGGACCTTGCTTTTCTGGGTGCCTGAGCTGCTGTGAAGGTTGCAAGAGTAGTTTAGCACATTGTCACCCCAACTCCAGACCCTGACAGAGATGGCTGCCCAGCCAGCAAAGAGGGAGAAGGTCTTGGGGTCATGGTCAACTATGCTTGATGACCACGCAGCCCATTAGCTCGATGATGGATACTGGGAAAGAGAGGTCAGTACTAAGGTATAGAGCTGGAGCTGCTGGAGCCTGGGTGTGTGTTTCCTGACCTTACTCCCCTCTTGGCAGGGAGGCGTGTAGCCAGTTTCAGGAAGCATTAGGGAAGAGGGATGGTTTACATGGCTACAGCAAGATAAACCAGCTCTGTGTCTCATAGGACAGGCACTGGTCTGCTTGTATTCTCACCAGAGCAGTACTTGCCTGGTATGCAAATGTGCAGTACAAGCTGTGGGATCCTGCTGATGGCATCAGGAAGCCTGTGGTCTTTTGTGAGAGCGAGGGTCAGCTACTTACATCATGTAGCAATTTAGGCAGGAACGTACTTGCTAAATTTACAGTTGTCCGGTTTTCTTCACAATTGCCTGGACTGCAGATTTGTGGAGGAGGGAATAGGAGCACAAAGAGAGCAACATCAAGAGCAAGTGGCAAGCTGTGTTTATCGTTGATGCCTGACCCTATAATCTGTGTCCCTGGGGATAGCTTTGGACATCCCCAAGCTCTGAGCCACTTGAAAGAACCACCTTTAAAAAAATTTCCCAAACTAGTGACCAAGCAAACAAGCACACATTTCATCGGCCACAAAAATGTGAGCAAAACCCAGTTTTTGCATAGCTTCAGCATTGAAGATAAGTAGAGGTTTCTTGATTCTCTGGATGAAGGGCTGAGAAAAGCCTGCTATGCCATCTTCTGCCATCACCGTATGCCAAAACCTAAATTATTATTTGTATTATGGTTGTGTCTACAAGTTTTAACCAAGGCTGGGACTCAGCTGTGAGAGATACCGTGTTAACTTATAGTGGGAGATGGTTCCTACATCCCCATTCAAACCAGCGAGGCTCTTTGCAGAAAAGAAGATAAAAACAGAGCATGAAAAGGACAGTTGTGCCTTGGAGTGACTCAGCAGATCAGGACTGGAGCTTAGAACAGCCCCCATGTTGGCTGATACTCAGTCTTGTGCTCCTTCCTCCACCTTGCCTGGCTTGTCAGAAGGAGAGGTCAAAGTTGAGCATCACTAGGGCTTGACTGAAGGTTGTCTGCCTTGAAGCTGAGAGTTGCCCATAGAAGAGCCTCATCTTCCTAAGCCCTCAGCTCTCATCAGTCAGTAGAGAGTGACATGGCTACATGTGCTCCAGTGAGTGGTTTCCCACATGGGGCACGTGGCACTGCAGGTGTTACTGGTGACATCCTGCCTCTGTGACAGTCCTTACATTGGGGTGGGCAGCTGGTCTTGTGGAGCTGGCGGGGGGGGCAGGTGGAAAGCAAGAGTGTGTGGCTAAAGGGGAAGGAAAGGAGCCAGTTATGTCTTTAATTCTCTCCTGTCAACTAGTTTTCAGTTGGGGCATCGTGCTTTGAAAGATAGCTGGAAGAGCAGAGAGCCAGTGTAATAAAAGTGTTTTGCTTGCAGCATACAATCTTAAGTAAAACGATATCATTACATAAATACTGTGTGCCTGCTTGCCACAGGGGGTCTGGGACTGTGCTCCTCCTGCTCTGGAGGCGTTGCCTTTCAGAGCACAAACTAACTCTAACAGATGCTGCCAAGGCTAAGTCCATGGCTTGCACTGTGCCCAGGTGCAAGAGGAGATGTTCACGTCTCCGTGGTCAGCACAGAGGTACCTTGCCCTGGAAGGAACAGGGATGAGGGACAGCTGGCTTACCAAGAGCTGCTCTTCCTGAGAGCTGCTGGCCATACTGTGGGTATGGCTGGGGACACACAGGGGTACCTGAATGCTAATCTGACCCCTGCAGGCACAGCTAGGCCAGGATAGAACAGCTATGGGGACACCAATGGCAGGACATGAGCAAAAGCTTGATGGGTTAACTGGGATCTATGGCTCAAGAAGGGTAGGATTGCTTCAGTGAAACCTGGGCAGGTTCCTTCACCACTCTGTTCTTGTCTGACCTAGAGCACTGTTTAGGGGAGCAGGTGAAGATGCGTATGCATCCTCTTCCAGTACCTTTTTGTTTGCAGAAAGCTATGGGCAAACTCTCCTGAGGGGGCTGCTCATGGCTATGCCCTGCTGCTCTCTGAGTAACAGCCTGAACTGCAGCTGGAGGCTTTTTGCTCAGAGGAATGCTTTGAAACACTGTTTTTAATGGCACTGTGTTGTCGTTGGCTCTTTGTGTCTGGGTGAAGAGATGACTTCATGCTCTACTCTGCCTGGACAGGAGCCCATCTGAAGCAGGACTCCTCCGTTTTGCGAGTGGGTTTGATCTGCCCTCTGCAAGCTAAATAATTGAATTACAGAAGAGATCTTAGATGAGGTATTTGTGCCATTACAAGGCTCAGTCAGTGCCTTGGGAGTGGAAGAGTGGTGGGAGATGTCAGACAGCTGCATGGTTATGGCTTTTTCTTCCTCTGTTGATCCCAGGTCACTGCCTGTGAATGAAAGACTGCAAAGAGGCTGTCGCCTTCACTTCTATCCAGCTGAACTAGACAGGGTGTGGGGTGGAGAAGGTGTCAAAAAATGGGTTTGTGCCACCCATACCTCCTCATGCTTTCAGAAAATAATCTCTTCCTCTCTCCCAGCACACCCTCCCCCTTCAGTTTTGCCTCAGACCCCAGAGAGAACAGGATTGCAGCTAAGGCTTCTAGGGTGCCCCTGTTCCTTGCGTGTGTGCTGCCTCCCAAAGGATGTGGGTGCTGCTGCCAGGTCCTCGCACCCTCCTTTCTCCCCCTTTTCTGTCTTTATTTTCCCCTCCTCTGCCTGAGGTCCCTGTGCTGCCAGCAACACTTGCCGGGGCTGAGAGGGGCTTGTTGGGCCATATCCTGGATGCCCCTGCCCTTACTTGTTTTGGGGAAGGCTGATAAGGAACAACTAGAGGTGCCTCCCCAGGCACCATCCCACTGCTGGAGAGGTGCTCCCAGCCCTCACCAACCCGAGGCAAGCGCCGAGCGCTGGCATGTCGGAGCGGGCCTGGGGAGCCCTTGCCTGGGCAGAGTGGCTGCCTGCAGATGCAAACAGGGCTGCTGCCTCCCCAGAGGTTATTCTGGAGAAACACCATCCTTAAAACGAGAGCCATGTCTCTCCTGCCCTTCTTTCCCCCCAGCTGGTGGACTGGGGCTTGAGGGTTCAAAGGCAACATTTTCCAGTCTCCGCCAGCATTTGTGATCTCACAGGGTTTTGCAGACTGGAAGGGTTTTGTGCTGACCTGTCTCCTCGCAGGCAGAGAAGCAGCTCGCTGGGGCTGGCGGACGTGGCATGCACTGAGGTGCCAGCATCTGCAAGGGGCATGTAGGCACTGGGCCAGAAAGGCTCTGTGAGCTGTTAATGAGCCACAGATGGTCAGCTTTATCTGGGAGCCTGCCGACTTGGGCTTCTAGAGCTTTCTGCTAAAGAAATACATGAGTAACAGCTGGTGGTAGGTAAGGGTTGGGAAGGAAGGCCCTAAAATAAAGTTCTTTCCAAAGGCATATCTGGGGGGCCTCAAGAGATCACCTTTGCTAGAGGCTCCTTGTGTATTTACTGAAGGTCTCCTGAACTACTTGTGGGCTGCAAAAAAAAGAGTAATTTTCCACGTAAGAATTTTGTAGGTGATGGATAAGACGAGCAGAGGTTTATCTGTGGCTTCTACAGAGGAGAGTCTCCAGAGGCTCTGCTGGGGTACAAAGCCCTGAAGGCTGTGATGGTTTCATTCTGCTCTTGCACGGGAAAGGACGCTCCCAACAGATGTTTGTTATCAGAAGAGCAAAGCAGAGAAACAGAAAAACTTCAGTTGGGCAGAAATGCAGATGGAAATTGTCGTTGTTTCCCTGCTGGGCTTGCAGAGGGAATTCTTGAAGATGCTTTTTGTCCCATTGTAACATTTTAGCTTATCTCTTTCATGAGGGACTATTAAATCCTGCAGCATATTGTGGATGTGACTATATGAAAACAGCTTGTTTTACCCATGCTGGGGCAGAGTGTGCCAGCTGCACAACTGGATCTAAGATCATGGAGCAGCATTTTGTCACAACTGAGTGCTTTTTTTCCTAAAAGAGTTTATGGTATTTCCCAAATTAAGAAAGGGTCAATCCCTAATGGTCATTCTGAAATTGTGTTTCCCTTAGATAGCGGAGTTTTCCCAGTTGCTAGAGGGAGGGGGGGAAGACCTTGTTCCTTCCTACTTCTAATATCTGTAACAAGTGACAGTATTTAATGTAACATTTAACTGTGGAGGGTGGGTGCTGCCTGAGTTGGTCTACAGATAACTTTACACTGAACAGTTAAAGTTTCTTCTAGGAGTATTTAGTGCTATGGGACAGTCACAGACTTCCCTTCTCAAAGAAAGCTTTGGCAGTCCCTGTAAGCAATTAGAGATAAATGTCCTTGAGGCAGAGGATCGTTTTCCTAAAGCACCTAATACTGAGGTCTTAAAGGAGTCTCTGTAAAATGAGACAATCCTTATGTTCCTTTACTGGACAGTAATGTAAGGATCTTTGGAAGATCCAGATATACTTTTAGATTCTTTTTTCCTGATAGACAAGCAAATATTAGGAATTTGCCATGTTCTCCCAGACCACTGCTGGGTGAGTCTTTGGAGAGCATGATCTGATCTTTCCTGTGAAATGCATACTGACACCTGTCAAGCAAAGATGATTTTTGCATCAAAAAGGCTTTCTAAATTGATAAAGCAATTCTCAACACAAAAACATCTTAGTCCTTTGCAACAGAAGGAGAGGTAGACTTCTTGGATTAGACTAATAAGTCTAATAGATTTAGGTTTTTAAGAATATTTTGGGCTGAACAGAATAGATTGAGAGATGGAGAACGGATTAGAATCTCCTATTGTCACCCCCCCAAAGCCTAGGAGCTGGTGTCACTGTTTATTCTTGGTCTCTTTACTGCTTACAGTTTTCTCCAAAAATGACTAAACATATAAAAAAAGGTTTGGGTTTGGGGTTTGAGGTTTCTTTTTTTCCTTCCCAAATTCTAGGCCAGACTTTGACCACAGTCATGTAGTTGTTTTTAATGCCTTACTTCCAAATGCAGTCACATAACAATAGCCTGGAAAAAAAGTTCTGGAAGTGATTTGTTCATGAATTTGTTTCCTTTTTTGGGCTACAAGGAGTGGGTTAGCATTTGGGTAAGGAGGCTGGGAGCTCCAGGCCATCTCTTTCAAGGTTGAAGGCGGTTTAAATGGGAATCATCCTGGTAAAATGAGAAGTACTGCAGAGAGGCAGCCTTTCCTGGGTAAGGATTTCCATTGCTCCATGTGCAGAGCCTCATGCTCAGGGCACCTTTTCTCGGCTGAACCCAGGACTTTATTTGGTAAATATGTAATCGCAGAGTCTTGTACAGACGCTACTAAACAGGCTTTGTCTGTCACAGGCAGGCAGGGACTGACTAGAAGAGAAATGCTCCTCCAGTATTAAGGCTTCTTCAGAAGTGGGTGATTGTTTGCTTTCCTTAACAATCTGCTAATAGGAGGTAGTGGGTGGTGTTGTCCTTCTTATTTATTTTATGTAGAATGTCATGACCGATGGTGATTTTGACTGTTGTCAACAGCTGTAAAAACCGATTGCTTCCTAAAGCAAGTTGACAAGGATGAAGGCATCGTAGCTGAAGAGACACGGGATCATCTGTGAAAGAGGAAAACCAGTCAGTCCCAGTTGGCTGTGTTCAGTCATCTCTCTCCTGATCAGGAAAAGAAGTGTTTTGCAGACAGGGCTAGGGGATACATTTTTAGTGTCTGGATTTTTGGATCTTGGGAAGTGATACCTCTGATTACAAAGAAAATGAAAGGTCACCAGGTGGTAAAAAAATGAATATGTGATTGCTATGCTAGTCAGGAGGGTGTTTGTTGAAATATCAAACAGTACAGCCAGTGAAATCTAGACATCTTATTGATGGTTCAGTGGATTTGGTCCCTATAGGAGAGAACACAGAAGCAAGTGGAGCTTGTGCATATTGGCAAGAGAATATAATCTGATAAAGGCTAGATCAGTCGGTAAAGTTTTCAAATCGCAGGAAATTTCCTCGAAGTATTTATTTATTTACAGCTTTGCTGAAAAATTTTCAACCAGCTGTGTTTAAAAATACAACAGTAATGAAATACTTCAAAAAGGAGTTAATCTCTCCCTCTCTTTGACGTGCTGCAGAGCGCCAGCTGTAGCACAAGCAAGCCCTGGGGAATCAGTGTCCTAACCCTGCAGCCTGCGAGCCAAAGTCACACCTTGGGAAGCCAAACCCCAGAGGGAAGCACTGGCCTGTGGCAGCTCATGGGGATGCTGGAGAGGTGACCATTTGGCCATCTTCCAGGGGCAGCAAGTTTAGGCTGCCCAGCTCTTCTGCTCTCCAAATCTCCTCAGTTCTTATAGACCCCAGCCACTTGTCCTCAGGGCAGCAAGACCCAATTTTGTCTGAACTGCTGGGAGGCCTTGAACTGTCTCTGACACCCCCAATGGGGAAATGCTGGAATGAGGAGGGGAAACCAAGGGCTTTTGTACTGAGGGAACAAAAAACATGCTCTGCGTGTCCCTGGGTTCAGCTATTACAGACTACAGACTGGACTGGATTTTTTTGTTTGGCTTTTAAATGCTTCTTTGGCCAATGTGATTTTTTTAAAATTTTTTTTTTTTTTTTTTTTTTTGTCTAGAGGATGTCTCTTTGGGAGACAAAGCCAGTCTGGGACTCTGCATTTGGCCCATCCATCTTATCCACAAAGCATGCACAAGCCATCTTCTCCAGGCTCATTTCTTCTGGGATTCCCTATGTCTTTGCGATGGCTAAGCCTTCGTGTTTGATATCAAAGGCAGAAAGGCCAGCAAGGTCAGGCCAGCTGTGCCAACAGGGCTCAGTGCAGGGTGGGGCAACTCTGTGAGAGCGGTGAAAAATGTGTGTGGTGATTGGCAGAAATTGTTTTGAGGAAGAAGGTGCCTCTTCTGAGGATGGTGGAGTGGCACATGGTTGATGGGAAAGGTAAAGCAAGTTAGTTTTGGTCATAGGTGGAGAATTGTGTGGAGAAGTCCTGTCTCTGGGCCTACAGGTTTCAGCTTCAAGATGTATATATCACAACAGAAAAATCTCCTCTCCTCTCTTTCCTTTTTCTACCACTGGTAGCTAATCAAGATTCAGTTTTAATGACTTCCCTCTACTCTCTCTGCTTCCTCTCCCCCTGCCCCACACATGCCTTTTTTATATTTTTTTTATGCATTTTTTTGGCAGAAGTTGAAACACAAGAAGCATTTGGACCAAGATGAAAACAGTGGAGGAGCATGTTGGGCAGTGCAGTGCTTTGTTCTGAATTCAGGGGGAGAAGAGGGGGAAGCGAGGGGGGACGGATGTCATTTCCCAGATGGGGACCCTGCCAAAGATGTTCTTGCTGCAGAAAGCAAAGAATGATTTTTGAGGTTATAACAGGTTTAACCCTTTGTCAACCCACCATGCAGGGAAACACCAGACTCCTGGACCTAAAATGGGGCTATGTTACGTGGCACAGGTGATCTGAATGATCTCAAGCCAGAGTCTACTGTTGTGACTAAATGCTAGCAACAGTCCAAAGGTTTTATTGGAAACCCTAATGAGGGTATGAGCAATCTGCACTTTTTTATGAGTGAGGGTCCAACACTGGTGCAGTTACTGTTGAAAAAGAAAGATCAGCATGTTCCTTACCGGGAGTCAGGACTGATGTGCTATCTCCTGTCCTGCCAGAAGCACCTGGTGGGAGTTGGGATGTTGCTCAGCTCTGCCTCAGCTGTTCCCATTGTGGGGTAGGGAGCTTTTGCCTCATGATGCTCAGAAAACACCTTGTCCTTTGACTCTGTGCCGCTGGGACTGGGGCAGCAGCAAGCCCCAGCCCCAGGTAGCTCATGGTTGTGCTGGGGACCACTGAGAGGTCACAGCACTGGTTCTTCCTCTCTGGTTTGAGCCAGTGTCTCATGTGAGAAAATTGTGGGTTTGGAGGGTATGAGGGGTGGAAAACCTCTATAGGCGTGTACTGCTGCTATATTTGTGTCTGCCTTGGGCCATAAATATTGCATGATGTATAGGCTGCTGATTTAATTGCCCCAGGGCTGTTGTAGAGAGAATACAGAAAGGGAGCAAAGAAAGAAAAGTTAAGGCAACTTCATTGCTTCATTAAGATCTCTTTCAGGTTATAAATACTTGGAACTTCTAAATACTTGGAGCACTTGTGTCAGGACCCCAGAGGAGTTCATTTATCTCCTGATTAAAAAACCTCAAGGGTTTTTGTCTGTGGTACTGGACTGTTTCTTGATATGGAGGTCCAGCCTCTTCAATCTGGATGGGATTCTCCTGGGAAAGACTATCCTCTTCCCTCAGAGTTGGAGCGGACCAGTGCTGAATGCATAAAACACGTAAAGTCCCTTTGTGTAAACTCAAACAGAGTCACTGTTCACCAGAATCAAACCTGCAAGCCTCTTCTTTGTGGGGTCCAGCAGTTTCTCTGGCCCTTTGATCTCTCACAGTCCTTTTTCTCTGCCTAGGGGGATAACAGCTTCCCTAATCCCCCCATGAGTCTCCTGAACATAAACACAATCTTCAGCTACAAAGAAGGTGTCAGTAACTTTGGGCTGCAGGCCACAAACTTCTTCTTCGCAGCAGCTTTGGCTGTGACATGTGAATTTTTGATCACTTGTGCGGATTGCAGTAGGCTGCAAACATGCCAAGGGGTGGTTATAGCAGCACCACTGTGGGTGCATCCATGGCCAGTGACTAACAGAGAAGTAGTGCATCCAGTGCTGGCCTTGAAACATGCCTTGTGTCTTGCACACTTCCTTCTAGACAGCCAAGAGAGGTCTGACTTGTAGGAAATTAATATAACGGGACTTTGGTGTCACCTCTTGGGGTACAGCAGGGAAGAATAAGGGCATGTGGATAAAAGATACATGTGCAGGATTGCCTTTGATAGTTTTCAGCTTTATTTTGGATGTGCAATCTTGAATGCTTTCCCATGCAAGTCAGCAGACCTGGTTGGAAATTTCATGTGCGCAACTTACTGCACAGCATGTTTGAGCTTGCATATTTTTCATCCCTTTTTCTTGGACCCTGTAAGTCACTCAGGTACCCGTTTCAGCAGTCTTGTGAACCATGGATGGGAAGAACTGACCGATGGACAGGCACTTGGGTGGGAAGCAGAAGACCGGTGTTTCCCTTCACTTGCTCAATGCCCCCGAGTTGGGATCAGCTGCCTTGCCCTTAGATCTGTCGTGTGTTTGGCCCTGGTCTCTGGCTCCTCATAAGCACAGTAACTGCCATCACAGGTTTCTAGGTAAAGTGGGACTCAGATGCATTATACCAATAGCTGTTGGGTATTGCCTGTTGTCTTGGAGGACTCTCTTCAGCCTAGAGTTTGGCTTCATTTCACTTGCCCGGGTGGTTGCTTGTGTGTGGTGCAGGGAAGTGTCCACTGAACCCACACAGACTGCTATACCCATGCCTGCCCAGGTCTGTAATTCCTGGTCATCTGAAGGCATGAATTGCTCCTTGTTTGTCCAGCGTGGTGGTGGGTCCTCCTACAGTAGCTCAGCCCCTTGGCTTCACTAGTGCCTGCTGATGGGCTCAGTTGGCCTGTGACTGCTGATCATGGGGTATTTGCAAATGGTGCCACTTTGGCTCTGCAGCTTCTCCTTCTCTGTTTGCTTAGTTCTTGGCAGCTGCATGTTTGAATGTTTGCTTGACAAACACTTTCCCTGCAGTCTGTGATTACAGAAAGTTTAGTCTGACAAACACCACTGAATTATCCAGTTCTCTGTTGTCAATAATATCTTGGTTGCTGTCTCCCTTAACCAAAATATTTTGTGTGTGGTGCATATTCATATTTTTCCCCTTGTTGCAATCAGCCTGCCCCTCCCTGCTTGTTTCAGTTACTGAGGCAGTATCCTCAGGATGCTGACATCTGTATTTTACTAATCCAAAAATCCTGGGGCTACCAGGAAGCAGTACAGATAATAACACTACATACCTGTCTAGCACCTTTCATCTGAGAATCTGAAACTGTCTGACTCATGTTCATCTGGTTACTGCTTGTACCTGGTTTTGCAACCTGGAAAGCTGAGACATAAGGTAGGGGTGTGTTTTGTCCAGTAGAGGAAGCAAATCCAGAAATGTGGCGTTATGACCCCCAAGACTCTGGGTTTCTATCCCTCTATGTCTTGCAGTACCTAATTTACCTCCAAAAGGGAAAGAGGTCAGAGTGGGATGGTTGGTTTTGAGCAATGCTATATTTGCAGTGATCTGTGGCTTTTTTTGGCACCTCAGTAAATTCCCCCCAAGAGCAAAAAGGCAATTACAGAGATTTCTCCAAGGTAAGTTACCTTCCTTGGCTGTGATCGGGGGTCCATAATGTAGTTCTCAGGAGGAGCACCATGCAAATACTGTCTCTTGCTGTCAGTTTGGTGGATTGGAGTGATGCTGAGGGACAAGTGTTCACGGCTGGCCCAGAGAGGGTAAAGATCTTACTGTGTTTCAGGGGTGGTAAGGAGGCTCGTGAAAACATGTCTGCAGGTGGCTGGGTGGTCAGGCTGGGCTGTTAATCTGTCCAGCTGCTGGCCTGTTTTGGATGAGATCCAAGACCAGGTAGGACACTGCTGCTTTTCTTACAGCCTCCAAACACAGCTGAGGACCTTCCAGGCAAACCTGGGCTGGTTTATGGTTTTGGGTGGAAACCACAAGCAAACCACGTCAAATCGCTGGGTTCTACCCTAAACCAGGCAGAATGCGTAGGCTTCTGTTTCTTTTCGTATGGAGATGACTGCGAGAGGTGGGAGAGTGAGGAAAACTGCATGGATCCCGTGTTGATGTAAGGCCGTAGGTGATCCATTCCTAAAGCCTGCAAGTGCGATTCCCTCGGCTGGACCAGACTGGTGAGGCCAGAATAATAAATAATACCTGAGCTGACGTCTCCTGGGAACTTAGGTTTGAGAGGAGGGATATTTTGCCTGAAACCCTTCCAGAAGGGGACATTTGGGAGGGGGATTAGTGTAAATGTGTGCTGTCAACATCTGTAATCTCAGCTGAGGCGATGGGGCACTTGGGTCAGGGTTTCCTGTGGTGTGGGGCGCTGGAGCATAGTGTGCATCAGAAATAAGAAACCCTAAGAAAGAAAGGGGGAGAATTGCATGCCCCAGGGGGTAGAAGTGTATTTATTTTTCACATGTTGCATCAAAATGCAATAATTTTACCTGAGAGGGAGGACGAGCACATGCAAAAACTGTCCATCTCGCTAGGAAAAGGGGTAGGGAAGTGTGATGCCAAATAGCTGGGGTAATGGGGTTGTAGGGCTGTCTCTCCCCTCCACATCCACGCAGGGCACAAGATCAGCACCCATATGTACAGACCTTCCTTCAGGCATGTGCCAGAGCTTTGTAACAGAGTCACACTCTCCCGCTGAGGCCAGGGCACCCCCAGTCCCCACTCTCCCCCCCTTTCTCCCATTCCCCCTTCTCCCATGTGCTTTGATTCCTTTTGCAAACAGCGTATGCCAAATCCGACTTCACAGCTGGCTCTGCTCCACGTGTTTGTTTTCTATGCCTGCGCGGCGTTCGCCAGCTCCGCTTGCGCCACGGCTCAGAGGTGGAGGCGGCGGGGGGAGAGCAGGGGTGGTAGGGAGGGAAACAGGAGCAGGCTGCTGCTTGCCAAGCCCTTATTTGTTTAAAGCTTAAGCCTGTTTGAGAGAGCCTTTTTGGAGTGAGGGGTAAGTGGCAGGGGTGGGATGCGGGGGAATGGAGAAAGTAAACTGTGCGTCAAGGAAAGCAAACTTTACAGCTGGAATTGCTGCTGATGCTTGTTGTGTGAAAGGCCTGGGGAAGTGCCTTCGGCTCTGTGTGTCTGCTTTTAACGTGGGTACGAGTGTGAATGGGCAAGGGTGTAAAGTGCGGAGCCAGTGGCAGGTCTGTGCTATGCCCAGTCGTCATGAGCGCTGCTGCTTGGCCAGCACTGGCCATGGCACTTGCCAGTGTGTCCTAATGGCTGGCTGAGGCATGGGCAAGTAAGTGTCCCTTCCCAGGCTCTGAGGCATCAGCGTTTTGCCATCTTTTTGTTATGGAGCATCATCCTACTGACAGGGAGAAACCGTATGCTGGCCCTGCCCATCTGTTCTCTGCAGGGCAACGTGAGGTCTTGCTCCATCTCCTGCCATGTTTGGCTCACAGTCCTCAACAGGACCATTATTTTTGGAGAGGTGTATTTATTGTTGGGGTGATAAATGAGGCAAATCACATGCAGACACAATCTTTAAAAAAGCCCAAATGATGCCACCCTCTCTTCTTCATCTCTGGGACAGGAGAAATCTGTCACCCATCCCAAGACCCTACAGTGAGTGCCTCCCCCATCATTTTTCACCTCTGGGTGGGCCCTGTGTGGCTTTGGAGCAGCTTGGCAGCTGCTGGTCATGGCACAAATGAGGGCTGTGGCTTAGCCCATCTGAGTTCTGGCACTCAGTGCTGAGTCCCCACACCCCACCTGGGTGTTTGGCACCAGACGGAGCATTTTCTATGGGCAGTCATTTCTGTCCCTTTGTTTTGCTAGCCTTGAGCTTCCTCTTATGTTTTTTTGAGTAGTGACATGTCTTCCAGGGGAAATCTGTCCCATCAGAGAGTTCTAGAGGCTTTTGACCTGCTCCCATAAACAAAATTATTATTGTTAGTGAAAAGCAGTTAAGTGACAGCTATGGAGAGTAAAAATTCCCATTTATTCCCAAATTTGTAAAAGAAAAACAACATCAATTTTTAAACACTATCTTCAAAGGACAAGAAAAATGGGCTTGTGCTCTTTTGCATCCCAGCAACAAGTCATTGCTGAAAGGAGTGCAAACTTAGAAGGCAGTTTCTCTTTATGGTGGTGATGGGGATGTCTCTAAAGCCAGCCATCTGGGGATTAAACTTTGTATTGACGTTACTGGCAAGTACTTTGTCCTGTCTCTTTTGTGTGCTCTTCTGGATTTTGATGTCAGCGGTGTTAAACTAGCCTTGCACTTGTTAATGCAGTTTCTGGGCCTGCTCCCATTGAAGTCATGGCAAAGATCAGGCTGATTTTGGTGGCAGCAGAATGAAGTCCAGAGGATGCATTGTTTTAGCAGGTATTTCTGCTGTGCCACTGGCTTGTATTTAAGATAAGCTTGGTAATTTTTTTACTACAGCTGTTGTAAGCACTCCTGCACTTCAGATACACACTGGAAGTAAGTTCAAAAGCTAGGAAAGCTATCTGAGTCTTTGCTTTGTTCCAGCAGGAAAATTTCACCATAGCAGCTTCCTCCAAGGAAGGCTTAACAGTGTCACTGGCAGTTTCTGTAGACTTTTCTGGTTTGTGGGGGAGGAGTTGTTAGTGTATTTGTTTCATTCTGTTTTGTTTCTGGTTGGACATGGACAAGATTTTTCTATTGTTCCTAGACAAAGATGATTTTGATTATTTTTGTTTTTTCATTTGGTCCTCAAAGGTAGGCTTATGCTTAAGGATGTGGAGACATGGGCTGCTCTCAAAAGCATCCATAGCTGCTGTCTCTCTGGCTTGTGGTCTACTCTGTGAACAAGAGCTTCCAACTCTCAATTCAGAGGTGCCCATAGCTGACAGACACACTGAAATGTTCCTTACTCCCTGAGCACTCCTGCTGTGCTTCTGCTGACTGGTGTGTCCGGTATACCACTCCTCTGTGCTTTGGTTTATGTTATACAGGGTGTTTCAACTGGTGGTTACCAGCATGAATGGATGCTGTGATATTTATTGTCTCTCCTGTTGCAAGCTTGACCCCATCATGCAACAGAATCAATAAAACAGAGATGGGTCTTCTCAGGGCAGCACTATGTCACACCTTTGCCATAATTTGTGGTCCTCCTTCTCGTTCCTGACCATTGGTCCAGCTACATGTAGGATGATTTTAGGTAGCCTAGGATTCAGGGTTTATAGCGTTGCTGCCACATCAGTGGCAAAATGGTTCTGGTCAACATGTTTGTGTCCTGTGGTTGGGGAGTGAGAGTTGGCTGGGTGTGTGTGCTCCCCAAAAGCTGCTGGGGGAAGTGACACAGAGCAGAGCTGAGCAAAAACACCTTTGGAGGAGTGCATCCTGCTTTCCCCATGGAAAAATGCTGTTTCACTGGGACCAAAGCCCGCTGTGGAAGTGCATCTGTCGATTCAGCTTTTGTCTTAGAGCAGCATGGAGTTTCTGGTGAAAGCAGAAGTGGTCTTCCTGCTATTGTAAGTAAGCCACGTTTAAGCAAGTGGAAGAGTGGCAGCTGGGAGAGAGGTTTGGTTGAGAGGTGATAGTCCCGGGTGACAGCCCATGCTTGGAGGAAGGCAGGGCAAGGACTTGAGCCTGGATGCACACGTGGCAGGTGAGCTGTGGCACTGCCTGCTCCTTGCCTGACCAAGCTCTGAAGCAATGGGGGCAAATGCAACATAAGGAAATTGGCCAAAATGCCAACTCCCCCATTTCTTCATCTTTCTTGACCCTCCCATCTCAATTTAATTTTCCTGCCTTTTCCTTTCTGCCACCTTTATTCCCCACTTACCTTTAGTATCTCAGAGGGCTTTTGCCCAGCATCACTTTCTCTGCATCTGCTGGGGCTGCCTTCCCTCTGACCTCTCTCTGACCCAGGAGGCAATTAGAGCCTCCACATCAGACTTCAAGGTTTGGGGGTTTTTTTGTTTGAAAAGGATGAGAAGGGGAAAACAAAAGCAGTGCCCTGAGTAATGTAAACTAGCCACAGACACATCTGTGCCTGTTCGATGACAGCTCCTGGTGCGAACTGCCTGTCCCTCCCAGCGCTCTCCTCCACTGCAGTTGCTGACAGGGAGGAGAACAACCTGACACCCAGCTCCTGTTGATGTGGGATTTGGCATAGTGGAGCCCAGACCAGAGCCAGCTGCGTGGCCTGGTGCTCTCCACCCATCCGCTTGTCCCACAGCATTAGGCCCCAGCAGAACCATCCCCTGGGATTTCCTTGTCCAGGTGCACACTCTTCCTCATTCCTAGCTCTTTGTTACATGCTTTGCCTCTTGGCCCAAACAGGAAAAGGTTGTGTAAATTTTGTTACTGCTTGTATCAAGCATCCTAAAGTGACCCTTCTTACCCAATGGTGTGAAGTCTGCAGGACGTGGGATGGTTTTTACTCTGTGTTTAGTACAGCATCTGCCTGCAGCTCTAGCTGAGTTGACACTGATCTCTGGCTTTGCCTGTGACGGGAATGATAAAGTGGGTATTGTTTTCATATGGCAAGAGATAGGATGCTTCAGGCAAGTAATACTGTACAGTAAATCCCTTGCTTCTAAGACTGAAGGCCTGTTTTCACATCATACTTGTATCAGTGGGGAAACCACTTTCCTGCTGCCTTCTCTGAAGTGTTTCTCACGGTGAAGATCCAACGTTGTCCCATTGCAAAGCCTCAGATAAGTGAGACTTTGCTGCTGTACCATGAGCTGAGTTTGTAGCACGTGTGGGCAAACTGCAAACACTCCAGAGTAGGTAATTTGTCACAAATTGATGTGGTTTTTGAGGGGATCCTGACCCTTTTTGTCTGACACCTACCTTGGCAAGAGAGTAGGCTGAGCTGCACCCCTGTCTCGCAGGACCTTGATACCTGTGATTCTGCTAATTCTGTGACATTTGATGATCAAGGCCCTGAATACACAGGATGTTACACCCCTTGGTAGGTGCTGCAGATGTACACCCTCTTTGGGATTCCATAGCTCTTTAAATGAGGACCTTAGCTGGGAGGCTGGAGAGCCTACAGATGGATCAAGGATGAGAAGGATGGAGAATGCAGATAAAAAGTTGGTCTAAAACTATGGCAGCTCTCCCAGGTTGGGCGTGAAGTTGGACTGAAAGGTTTTGACCAGAGAGGCATCCTGTCCCAGCCACGGGGGCAGCCCCGGCAACTTCTGCGGGGCCGCTTTCTCCCCTCGCGTGCTTGGGAGAAGGAGACGGAGAGCAGGCAGTAGTTCCGAGCTTGTTGCAGCAACAACATCTGTTTCCTAGGTGCACTTTGTTTCTGAAGAGGCTGTGCAGCACGCTCCATCTGCACCCTTCTCTTCTTTTTTTTCCTTCCTTGTTTTTGTTTTTTTTTTCCCCTGTGCCGCGTTCGGCAGACAAGGACGGAGGCTCTTAGGAGAGGCAGGCGCTTCCCGGGAGGACCCTGCGCCAGCCTCTGTGCCAGCAGTGGCTGCCGGGCTCTTTGCACCCGAAGCAGTATTGTCAGCATCTTGACAGCTGGCCGGCTGCATGCTTATTAGTTACTACTTTCCTCTTGCCCTCCACCTCTCCTTTGCCTCCCTAACCACCTCCACCCTCTCCCTTCCCCCTTCCCGCTCCTGCCCCATCGGCTGGCCATCCCTTCGGGGAGCCCCCAGCCTCTCCAGATTAGAGCTCTCCAGGGACTTGGTCGTTTTGAAAGGAAGAAAGGAAAAAAAAAAAAAAAAAAAAGGGAGGGGGCGAAAGGGGGGGGGGGGAAAAAATCCCCCCCCCCCCCAAAAAAAAAAAANAGAGAGAGAGAGAAAAGAAAGAGGGGGAACAGAAGAATGAAAACAGACCCAAGGGGCAATAGTCCCTCGAGCCATTTCACTGCATTACAATGAATATGGACTCTATTAAGCTCCGTTCTGCCTGTTAGTGTTTCCCAGGGCAACACAGCTCCCATATGGCAAGCATGCAGCAGATTAGGGTAGGCCTCTGGGCTTCATTGAGGGCCCGAGGCTTGACTGGCAGTTGAACCCCATCCTTCCCCCCCCTCCTCACACTTGACACTGCCTGTGTTTATCTAAAGCAAAAAGGGCTGGGGGGGGAGAAGGGGGCATTTGNCTCCGTTCTGCCTGTTAGTGTTTCCCAGGGCAACACAGCTCCCATATGGCAAGCATGCAGCAGATTAGGGTAGGCCTCTGGGCTTCATTGAGGGCCCGAGGCTTGACTGGCAGTTGAACCCCATCCTTCCCCCCCCTCCTCACACTTGACACTGCCTGTGTTTATCTAAAGCAAAAAGGGCTGGGGTGGGAGAAGGGGGCATTTGGGGGGTTATTGTCCCGGGCAATGGGAGAGGGCAGGGAGAGGGATGGGGCGGTGATGAGGGAGGGAGGTGGGATGGAGGAGAAAGGGGGTGGGGGGGCGCAGCGCCTCATACATATTCAGGAGGGGTCTTGAATGGGCAGAGGAGAAATAAAGCAGATGGAATTCATGTTAAAGAACAGCCACAATCGCCCTCCAAAAACAAGGAGAGAAAAGCGGGCAGCCTTAAAGGAGCGTAGGGAGCAGCGTTTATCCAATTAGCAGGGTTGTCAAATTGAATTTACTCAGAATGGAGGGGGAAGCTAGGGGGGAGAAGAAGGGAAATTAAGTGTCTAGGGCATGGGGGGAGCATGATATTGAAGAAAGAACGTGGGTTTTCTTTCTTTCTTATGCTTTAGCCTTGTCTTTTCAAGGACTGGAGCTGTTTTCAGGGCACGCCAAGGGGCAGCAAAAGCCAGCATGCATACTCTGTTTTAGCACAGGGCTCCTCTCCTGGTAGCTGTGGAAAAAGGGAGGCGTATCCTGCAGAGCAAGGCCATCCCTGCATCCCTGGCCTGCCTGTATTAGGGCTGTCCCAAGCTGGTGGGTCCAGCCACCCTGGGACCACCATGCTGCAGGCAGTGCCCAAGGCAAGCCCCATTCGTTGCAGTGGGTGCCACCACCGTGGTGACACTGGGGAGCTTGTAGCCCGTATGAGGATGGTATTTTGTCCTTTAGGCAGCCTCATGCTTGCTGGCTGACGAAATGCCAATGTGAAGGGGTTCGATGGGGCTCAGTGAAGTCAGCCTGATCAATGCCAGCTGGAAAGTGGCACTCAGTTCAGAGGAACCGTCGGATGGAGAGGTGCCAGAAACTGCAGGCATTGGGTCTTCAGGGATATGAGCAAAACTCAGGCAGGCAATGAGAAGGCTTTGCATCCTGTTGCTAATTTGAAACCAGCATGCCCAGTCCTCTCCCCGGTGATGCTGCAGGCTGTTGTAGAAAGGAACTGTTCAGGAAAGTAGCTTTATCTTGAGGAAGACGAAAAAAGTCACAAAGATTGTTGCATGTTTGGTTTAATTTGGTTTGTTGTTGGTTTGGTTTGAATGAGCAGTTCTGTTCAAGGAGAAAGAGCTGTTCCACCTGGAAGTTTTGTTTATTTTTTAGAGAGGTGTCTATTGCTGGTGAATTCCTCAGGACTTGCTTGAATGAAAACTGTGGCTCTGCTTTAGGGTCACTCAGTGCTCAAGTGGGATTTGCAGTTTGCAGGCAAACTCACTGATTTGCATGTTGGTTGTGCCATGCCGGGTTCTACTCTGGCTATTTTCCTTCTCCTGACTATAAGCATGAATTTATCCCAGGCTTTTTCTGTTGCAGCTTCTTGATAGACTCTGAGCTCACAAGCAGCCAGTAAGAGAGTCTTTTTTTGCCTAATCACTTTAAAAGAGAGAGGAGGGGAACTCCTCATGCAGTTAGTCAAGGGCTATGTTAAAAGAGCTAATGCACTCTCAGTGCCAGAGGGAAAAATAGACAAGCTTTTAGCCCTGTTTGCATATACACTGTGCTACCTCCTTGACTTCAAACATGGTGGTGTTAACATTGGATTCTGCCTCTCTGCCCACTCCTGATACCAACCGCTTCCTATTGGGGATCCTGCCTCTCTCTGTGGCATCAGCACCCTCATCCCCATTGGGTGCCCATGCTGTTACATGGAAGGGGAGCGTCTCTCCTGCTGTCAACATGTCCTTTTCCAAGCTCTTTCAGAGATAATGAGTATAACTTAACAGTGTGAAATGAATACTTTGAAATGGGGATAGGGGGTGGGTAGAAGTTAATTTTGTCCTGCGGGATGCTACTGTTTGATGGTTTTGGGAAAAGCAGTCAGGGGTGCCCAGATTGCTGTCCATGCCCAGGAATCATGCAGGAACTTTGCAGCTGACCTGCTCAGGTATGTCACCTGGACAGTATTTTTTTAAACTAGAGGATTATGCAGTTCTATACTGTCATTTTTCAGATGGGATGCAAAAAATTTGGGATCTAAGAGTAACCTGCCTGATGGGATGGAGGTACCAGTCAGAGAGCTTATGATTTAGAGCATGGTGCCAATAACACCAAGGTTGCAGGTTTGATCACCATATGGGCCATTCACTTAAGAGCTGGACTTGATGAGCTTTGTGTGTCCCTTCCAACTCAAAATATTCTGTGAATCTGATTTCCAGTCCTGCCACTGCTTTACTGTATAACCCTGGGCCAGGTTGGCTGCTTCTTCTAGCCCTCAGATTCCCTAATTTGCAAAACAAAAGGGTACTGTGGCTCTTCTGTATTTTCTTTTTCAGTGGTTTATAGTCTATGGAAAAAAAATACTGTCTTGTATTAAAAACTAATGATTACAAGTAAAATTGGCACACAGTACTGTGTAAGACATTGCTTTTTCTGAAGAGCTCAAGTCTCAATGTATAAAACAGAGAACTGGGAGTATCATTGTCCCTACTTGACCTGTTGGAAAAAGAGACCATCTGCAGTGAATTCTTCAGAGTCACTCAGGGTGTCCCCAGCTGGTAGCTGGACCAGAGTTGCTGCAGCCTTTCCTTTAGTGCAAAGCAGCCCCTTCCCCTTCATCCCTTGCACGAAGAGGTGCTCGTGGTCCGGCCACCTGACGCGACCCCCAACCACCCTCATGTGCATCAGTGAGTTTTCCGCAGCTCCCAGTCTACCTCTGCATTCCCCCTGCTGAGCTGGGATGTGTGGTGCGGGGATGCTGCCCCGGAGCCGGGGTAGAGGCTGGTTCCTATTTGGGAGGCTTGTAAATTAAAGGCAGTGTGGCAGTAACAAGGGCTGCTCGGCTGGCTCTTGTTAAGCAGGAGGGGGCTTGGGGCTGTGAGCAGCATTTCCTCAGTAAAACCTTCAGTTTGTAATCAGCGAACACCTCTCCTGCTGCCTGTGCTTAATTCAGATCCCTTTTTCCTTTCGAGCTTTGTCACCCCCCCGCACACGCGCGCACCTTTCTTCCCTTTTATATCTTCACCTCCGGTTCTCCTTTCTCGCTGGGCTGCCTTTGCAGTGCCCTCCATGGCCGCGGCGAAGCCGGGGCTGCTCGCAGGGGCCTCAGTGGGTTTAAGTGTGTGGCGGGAAGCCGAGCCGACAGATTTTACACCCCCACCACCCCTCCAGAGCTGATAAAGCTCTCATTAATTTTGTTCTCCTTATGGCCCCTCCTTTGATTTACTGGTCTGTCTGAGGGGGACTTAGAGCTCCACCGACAGGAAATTGTTATTTTAACCTGGCAGGAAAGAATTTAAAATAAATAAACAAATAATTTTTGTTTTCCCTCCCCCTTGAAGCACTTTAAATTACTTTAAGTCTTCCTTTTCCTAGACAGAATTAAGCAGGAGCTCTTGAGGCCAGTGGTGTCAGTGGCTGCAAAAGTGTCAGCAACTACAGGCACCTCGCAGGGTACCTGCCCTGGGGAGAGGAGGCAGCAGGGCAGGACAGTGTCATGCAGCAGCCCAGCAGCTCCCAGTGCAGCCCCCTGCCCGGGACCACCGCCTCTGGGAAGTCAGCTGGAGTGCCCAGGGCCTCCTGCACTCCCCACCTCTGCTGCCTGTCCCACTGCAGCCTGCTCTGGTGCCGCTTGCAGGGATACCAGGCAGATCGAAAGCTGCCTGATTAATAAAGTTCTATGCTTTGCACTATTGCAGGCTGCTTAAGGGCAGCATTTTCAAAAGAGGTCAGCTCCCATTTAGGCATCGAAATAAGTTGGTTGCCTATTCAGGAGAGCTCAGCATGTCAAGAACTGAATGCTTTTGGAAATCTGGCTTCAATTGTGGAAGCTGAGAATTTCAAAATCTGGCCCGGGATCCTAATAGCTCTTTTGGAATTGATGTTTTCATTCATTTTCCTCATTATTTTTATGCTGGCTATTTACTTTTTGTACTTCATTCAGCTGTGAAAGAAATGGCCACATGTCCCTATTTAGAGCTTGTACTCTTGCCTGGAGGTTTGGGGAGGTACTGTACACTTGTTGCAACACACCTTCTCTCCTCACTCTCTGCTCAATACTGTTCAATCTGCCCAGTGCCATGGCCAAATTTTTTGAGCTCCCCTTTTTTTCTCCCTACCTATTGCTCTTCATCTTTTTACAGACCTGGGAGCAGCCAGTTTAGTCGTTGCATCGATGTGCCTGGGTGGTCCCAGCTCATGAAGGGTCTTGTGCACGTTTCTGCTCCTTTGGCTTTGCCCTTCTGGCCAGAGGCTCCGTGCGATGCAGAGCTGCAGGGAGGTCTGGTTGGGAATGTCTTTGCCTACCCCCTCCCTCAGCATGGGCTCCAAGGAGCAACTCTTTTCCGTCCAATATTTTTCCATCCTGCTGCCAAATCCATCCAGATAGGGGGAATGAGTCAGCTTTGCTCTGTAGGCTTCCAACCCCGAGGAACAAGAGGTTAAGTCCTATCCCAAAATGTTTCTTCTGCATCGGTGTAAGGCTTTCTATCTCCAGTAGACATTAGGGTGTGAGGTGTTTTTAAGCCTAAACTAGCTCAAAGTCTTTTCCAGATGAGTGTAAGTAGTGGCACATTAACTTGTGCATCAGCAGTGGTGTCAACAGTGCATGTTCTGGTACAGACAGACCTAGGGCACTTTTACAGCCATTGTCAGTGGTGACTTGCCAAGGTGGCTGTAGTACAATGAAGGGTGCTTTGATGGCTGTCTTACATGAAGAAATGCACTTGAGTAACTCAGGTAGTCTCCAAGTCAATCACTACAGTATCTTGTACAACAGTGTGTGCTGGTTGGTGGGGGAAATTGTCGAGACTCTTATTAGGTGAGGAAAGTGAATATCAAGAGGGATGTGTGCAGGAGGGAAGTTCCTGTCCTGTTACTTTGGAACTGGAGGTTGCCCACAGAGGTTTTTCCCATGTATAGGGGCTGTGGGCTGCAGTAGGTAGAGAATGAGCCTACCTGATCTCTGGGTGCCTTCAGAATATGCCCGGTGTCTGAGCTCTGTCTGTGCTCCTAGATGCCTGGAAGCCACATCAGGCCATGCCAAGCTTGACCTAATTTACCCTGTCTCTCAGCAGGGCTTGTCATCTTGTCCTCACAGCCATGCTAACCATGACTGTGTGACTCCCAGGGAAGAGCTGCCTTGCTTGTAGCCCACTGGGCCTGCCAGCCAACTGAGCTCACACTGGCCAGCAAAGTGCCATGTAAAGATGCCCTTTGTGGCATTTGCAAAGCTCTAGGGGCAGGTCACTTTACTTGACGTTGCTTCCTTTTGAAATCGCCAGCTCAGAGGAGGCTTTTCTTTTTCTTCTATCTTCTCAACTTTATATGAATGTCTCCTCCATGACTTCTCCCCCAACCAGTGCTCTGGGGCATGATGGGGAGAAAGGGGACGGCTTGTGAGGCTGCCAGAGGGACAGCCCAGTTTGCAGGGATGCCTATGCCTGCAAACCAGCTAGCTGGATTCTTGCTATCGCAGCATGGACCTCAGCATGGCTGGCCATGGGCATTGCCCCATACTGCACTCATGCGCCTTTGCTGTCACCAGAGGCCAAGCAAAGTTATTTGAGCGTACCTCACGTTTCCCCAGATGCTGTATTTCCTTGCTAGGAGTAATCAACTTGGCCTTGAACAATTCGCTAAGCATCTTCTGGGGGAGTCTGGGTCAGTCCTTACTTCAGGAGTTAGGAGGTTTAATTTGGAAGGTTATGCTGGAAGGGACTTGTCCCCTCTTTTTAATGAGATGGTTGTGGAAAGGGCATGTTCAAACAGTTGATGGCTCAAGCAGCGGTAAAAGTAGGAAATACTGTTCTGCAGAGTCCAGGTGTTCTTGAGGAGGATGATTGCAGCTAATGAGCTCATATCTGCAGGGGGAGCCGGCAGTATAACTGCTGCTTGGGCTGGCTGCCATGGATGCTTTGGTCTTGGGCTTCTCCCTGTAGATATGCCACAGGGGCAATTCTGCAATGCCTTTGAGACTTCCAGGTCACCTTAGTGCTGCAACTGGAGGGAGCTCAAAATCCTTTATCTGTGTTATGATGTCCGTAGAGGGAAGTCTCCTCTTGACTTCAGTCCATTGCCTTTGGTTAAAGCTGAACTCAGTCTCACATCTGAGGTGTCTCTTGGAGCAGCCACTGAGGTCTTTAATCCCCCTGACCTGCCTTGTCTGCCTTAGCGTTGAGTTTATGAGTCTGCCCAAAGCAGCTGTTGCTGTGTGCAGCTCTTCACAGCAACCTGGGTTGTGACAAGCGGCCTTGCACTTCTAGTTTTTTGGAGATAGTTGATGCTTTCAGATATGAACCTGGTGGTTTGTCCAGACAGGGTAGTTCTACTCAAAATAGGCAATGTGTTTCAGGCAGAACAGTTAATCTGAAATCTTTTCATAGATTGAGCTTCTTTGTTTAGAATAAAGATATATTTGCCAAATCAGTGTAATCTGCCTCCAGATTACTGAATTGAATTTAAACAGATTTAGAACTGGGCATTTCTTTATCCTGAAAAAAAAGTGTCCCCTTCACTTCAGAATAATCCCTTTCAGAGATCCACTGAAAAACTTTTGTATCTCCTAAGGAGTTCCATCTGGATTGAAACATAGGTATGCCCAGTAGCTACATGGCCAGTGCCTCAGGAAGAGAATGTAAAACTGCAGGATCACCTCTGTTTTCATGTGGCTTGGGACTTGTACTACTCATTTACTTTTGTGTTCAAGACAGAATATATTCCAGACACAGCCAAGAAGTGGCAGCAACACTTAGTGAATATCTTCAGTGACACTTTGTTGGATTGCATTTTTCTCCTGAAAATTGCCTGGTGTGCATTGCTCGCATTGACTGTGCCAAGTCGGAAACAGGGAAGGGGAGTGTGTGTCTGTGTACACACATGTACCAAGGGGGACATGTCTTGGGAGACTCACAACCATGCCTGGGGGAGAGGCTGGAGAAGAGAAGTGCCTGCATTTGTGTCTGTAGCCTCCTCAGGCCACTGGCTTGGTGAATCTGTGGCAGTTTAGGGATGTTGGTAGAGAAGCCAGGCAGGGCTGGAAAGCAAAGGGAGTTCTGAGGGTTTCATCCATGATGTCTCTTGTCATCCACAGGAATCTGCTGCCACACATCCACTGCACCCCCTGAGGCAGCTTATGGGACCCTTTCCTGGGCGCCCCAGGTCACAGTGGATGGGATGGCAATGACACGTGGAAAGAAGAGGCCCATGTCCCCCATCCCTTGCCTCATGCTCGCAGCCGCTACCTGTTTTGCCAGACTGAGTGAGTTCCTGTTCTCACCCATTTGTTCCATTTCATTTTGCCTTGTTGCTGTTTAGTGTAGCCATGCCTCAAACACAAAGTGGTTTCCTCTCTCCACTACTTCCTCAGTAGCCTTGACCAAAGATCAAACACTCCTCCAGAGGAGAAAGTGATACATTTGGAGTGGGCATCTCTATCTGGTGGTGCCAAGAAGAAATGGGGCTGTTGTGCATCTTCAGGCACTAGGGTGGGTGTGTGGGGAGCTAAGGGGAAGGTGCAGCACAAGCAGAAGGGATGGGGAGTGCAAAATGTACAGCACTGCGGCTTTTTCCTCTGTCCTTTCTTTTGCTGAGTCTCACAGAGCTTTCTTATTCCGTTTTTTTTTTCCTCTGTGCAGGTGAATCTCTGCAAGTCACAGTGCAGCCTGCTTCCATTGTCCAAAAACTTGGGGGCCCAGTCAGCCTGGGGTGTGTGGTGGACCCCCCCAGAGTGAACCTCACATGGAGACTGAATGGGAAGGAGCTGGCTGGATCAGATAAGGTGCTGGGTATCCATGTGGAGCGAGGGAAACTCGTCATCACGGCTCTCAACAACCACACCGTGGGGCGGTACCAGTGCATTGCTCGTGTACCCGAGGGAGTCATTGCCAGTGTCCCTGCAGTGGTCACATTAGCCAGTGAGTAGCTTTAGTCCTCTGCCATCTCCTGCTTTGCTTGGGCCATCCCTCATGCTTCTTGAGAGGCTCATCCATACTCGCATGTTCACGCAGGCATCAAGGGAGGGTTCCTTCGGCTTAGGCGATTTTGTAGCTTTTTTGGTCATTGACTGGCTGTCATGTTGTGGCCCAGCCTTGGCCCAAGAAGTTCTCCTCCTGCAGGGTAGGCTGCAGACCTGTCCTGCAGTGACAAGTTTTTGCAAGAGCAGGAAATACCTGAGCTGTGGGGTTTGTGTGTGTGGTTGGTGTCCGAGTGTTGTGCTGCCTCCTCTGGTTGCTGACTTCTTGGTTGAGTTTACAAATAGTACCTGCTGGTGCTGATGGCCAAACTGCTGCCTGGGCTGCTGTGGGACTGCTGCTGGTGCAGGGAGAGTGTGTGCTAAGTTTTACTGCCTTCCTGAGACACACCTCTGAGTGAGGGACTTCGCTTCTATCCCTGATCTTACATGCTCCTTACTGCTGCCCTCTGGCACTGGTGACAGCCCAACCTGTGCATGGGAGGGGTTGTCTTAGAGTGGGCAACTTTTCTTACAAGCACCTCGTTTAGGCCAGATCTTATGCTCAAATGTGAGAAAGTGCTATATTTGGAGGTATCTGAGAAAGAGCAGTGGAGAGCCTGACCTCAGAAACCCACGCAGTTTTTGGTGTGTGCAGAGGAGACTGCCATCCCCTGGCAGTGACAGCCCCTGAGTGTGGAAAGGACTTCATCATCTGTGCAAGGGGGAGTTTGGGGCTGTCTTAAGAAAATGAAGAAGTGAAGATGTTTGTGCAAAGTGGGAGCTGGCTTTGCTTTAAAGCCAAGAGCTATTGGCTTGTCACTGATACATTAATCAGGAGTGAAATGTTTAGGCCAGGCTGGGTGGGAGGAGGAGGCCAGGGAAAGCGAGGAGAGAGTTGCTGAACTCTGAGGCTGGGTGGGAGGGGGTTGTCACGGGGCCGAATCTGTCGGGGGATTTGGCCTGAGCCCCATGCTGAGATTAAGTTTCGTAGAACACATTCCAGAGCAGAAAGGGGGCTGTGTGTGCTGGTGGCCTGATAGAGGGAAGGAGAGGAAGGGAGAGGTGGATGGGATTACCAAGGGCATGGTTTGCATTTCGGAGAGCAGGGTGTGCACAGCTCCTCAGCCTGATCAGTTCCTTCTTAGGCTGATCCCCTTTTCTTTTTTACCCTCACCCCAACCCACCACCACTAGCTCTGTCTCCTGGGACAAAGTATGTCTGCTTTAGTCTAGTGTCAGTGGTGGATAGGAGACAGGTCCTAGAGCACCGGAAGGTCCCACCTTGTCCTTCAGGAAAAATCAAAGCCACAACTGAGTAGTCCATCAGCCCTCTCCAGGAGACAAATCACCTTTGTTTACTGGATTGCAACTGGGGATGTGGGTGCAAAAGAGGAGGACTTGGCCATTGCTTTGGTCCCTGCCATGGGAAAGGCACTACTGCTGAGGGGAGGTCAGGAGCACCATTCAGTGCAGCTCAAAAACTGGAGCCAGAGGTTGGAGGATCATGCAGCTAATCCATGATGGAGCACCCCTGTGCTGTGCTGCATTGGTCCCTTTTCTTCAAGGGGAGCTGGGGATGGCAGAGGCCATATTCCATGCACCCAGACAGCCTTGGGCAGTAGAGAGCCCCCAGGTAGGTAGACTCAGCAGTCAGTGAGTGAAGAGAGAGAGTGGGCATCCCAGGAAAGGCATGGGACTGAAGGTGTGGGAGGGAAACCTTCTGGAGGGGGTCAAATAACCAGTTTCATGTTCGTGAGCTGGAGGTTGCTTGCAACAGTGGCTTTGCAGTAGTCTGAAATGACAAGGAGCATGGATGGGTGGTGGGACTGAGTTGGAAAGCTGTGGTAGCAGATGTGTCACAGGCTCTCATTCCTGCTCCAGACGTCCTCTACAGGACCTTGTTTGGAGCTGATTCAGTGCCAACCATGGTCCTGGGAGTGAGAGGGAAGCCCCTGGCAGGTCAGCATTGCAGTTCATACTTCTGTTCTAGATCACCTTCTGGGCTGCAAGAAAACCTTCTGAAAGTCTTAGCTCCATCCAAAAATTATTTTGGAGTGGCAGGGGAAGAGTGAAATGGGAATGTGAATGAAAGCTCTGGTGTTGGGGGTGGGAGGGTGAGGATGGAAATATTTTCAAGGTTTAGGTTTATTTTGGAAGATGACCTAGAGTCGTTGGAAAAAGTGACTTGCTTGGTTTGAAGGGGTGTAGGTAACTTCATCTGACCAAGTGCTAGGCGATTTCCACTCCTTTCTCTTCATCTCCTTTGGAGGAAACACTCCCGAGTGCCCCAGGTTGTGTGTGCCCAGTCCCTTGGGGTCTCCCTGCGCTTTGCTGACAGCAAGCAGATAACCATCGCTGCAGTCCTGGCAGCCACAGCCTAGCCTTGGGACTGATACCTCCTTCTCCCATCTGGCACAGTGGAGCCACATCCATCTCTGTTCTCCCTGGCTCAGAGAGCTAGTTGAAACTAACATTTAATTCCTCCAGCAGAGATAAAATAGCTATTGTATAGCTGAGGGGTGGAGGGAGGAGAGATTTGCAGAAAGGGCAAGATTTCGTAAAGTAACAAAAAGACCAGCGCTTCGGGCATTACTTGGACACTTTTGGGTCCAGTTAGAGCTGACCTGGTGCTCCACACTCAAACTTGGCAGCCCGTGGCATATTGGTGCAGATACACACACCTGCTGGTCACTGCTGGCCTAACCATGGTGGGCTGCAGTCTGGGGCAGCTTGAATAGATGAGACAGGGATATTCTTGGTTTTCCAAGCCAGGCCTTAAGCCTTTGTACGGCTGACAGCTGCAAGGAAGAGAAAGTTGTTTTCTGTGCCTGATCGTAGGTAGCAAAGCAGCAGTCATGCCAGAAGCCCTTCCCCAGCACCTCTCCCGGGTAGAGGTGCTGTAAGTAAAAGGTATGGCTGCAGTGGGCTCTAGTGGGGCCAGACAAATCCATCAGGGACACAAACCTGCTGCTGTGGGGCTGGTTCTGTGACAGCTAAAGTCTTGGAAGGCATCAAGAGCTCTCGGTGGAGCTCACAGAGCAACTTAAGTGCAGGGATGGAGCAAAGCTCGTGAGCAGAGGTGGCGAGAGCTGTGTATCTCCCAGCATTCAGCTGCATCCATGGAAAATCAGTGCAGCAAACACAACAGCAAGCCTGACCTAGATGGATGTGACATTTAAAAACAAAACAGGAGAAAAAATGAGGGGTGCAGCAAAGAGATTCCACCTGCTCTGGTGTATCCCCCTGTGGCCAGGTACATGGGAGTGCGCGGCACCTGTGTCCCAGGGATGCTGTGGGACAAGGGAGGCTCATTGCCCTGTGGCCCTCCATGGGTGCCACTGGCAAGGCCAGTCCTCAGCTTTCTGGCAGCACGTGTGGGAAGCTGGGCCTCAGTGCATAGAGCTCATGGGCAGTGACCCTGCACCAGGTCAGGCTGGGCATCCCCCAGGAATTTGCAGCTGCTTTCTGAAGACAACCCCATTCATTTTCCTCTGCCTGGGCCTCTCCTCTGATACTCCCCAGAGGCGATAGCAAGAGGGAGGGAGGGAAGGGGCTGGCTGCCTGTTGGAAAAGCATTTGCTGAGCAGGCATGGGGGCTCTGGCCCCGGGGGCAGAGGTGGTGTGAGGAGGGGAGAGAAGGAAAACACAGGTGGTGTTTCATGAGCCAGCAGAACTGTGACATGAGGACTGTGAAGTGGGCCCAGGATGGGGTAGTGGGGCTGAGGCAGTGGGGGGGATGTGCTTGTGAGGGGGTGAGTGGGCAGGAATCTGGGGGGTTGTGCCTGTCCCAGTAGGGTGGGAGGAATCTGATGGTGACAGCACCAGTGCCCAAGCTCCTGCGGTGCTGGCTGGATGGGGGGTGAGAGCCAGGCTGCTCTGGCAGGCAAGAGGATTAATGGAAGGTGCCTGCCTCCATGCTGGGGGACCCCATCCCTGCCCATTCCCCTTTTTGGGCTCCCTCCCTTCCCTCTTTCTCCTTTCCCTACAGCAGGGAGGACTTTTACCTTGAGGGCCATAATTTTATTTACTACTGCTTCTTCTCTGAAGTTATTTATGGTCTCCCATTCATTTAATCTGGTCTGTCTCGCCTGCCTCGTTGCTTGGCCCCCAGCCCTGGGATTCAGCTGGTTTCCCTCCCTGATGACAGCGGCACAGCCAGCTGCAGGGCTAACCCTCCCTGTGCCCCAGCTCGCCCCATCGCGCCTCGGACCCGGGTGCAGATGAACACAAGCAGTGGCCTTTGGTTGCACCCTCTCCTAAACAAAAAAAAGGGAAAACCAGGAAAAAAATAAGCCCTGTTATCCCAGCTCGGCTGGGATTGGCAGTGCTCTGTCTGTCCACAGCACCACCCGGATGGTGGCTGGTGGATGAGGACTTGCTGCTTCACTGTGGTCAGGCGTGTCTTTTAAGGACAAGGGCATGGGCTGGCATGCTGGGTGCTGCCATATGAGAAGGAAAACCCAGCCAGCAAGAGGGGATGTGGTTTCTCTGAGCTGCAGTGGTTGTTAGGCTGGGGGTACAAATTGCATGTTAGATGTGGGGCATGGATGCTGCCGGCTGGGCAGCCAAAGGGGCGAGTGCTGCTTCCCGCTGGTGCTGACCCTCTCCTCTACCCCCCCTCCCCTGCACTGCCTGGTGGGGAGAGCAACTCAGGAGCAGCTTGTTTGAAGCCCCCAGAACAAAGCTGGCTGTCCCAGCCCAGCATGGCACCCTCTGTTGTGCTGTGCCAGATGCAACAGGATGTGTGAGGGGGAGCTCATCCCGTGCACAGAAGGGGACAGAGGTGCCCCTGACCACCCCTCACCAGCCCTGGGTGACCCACTGGCATTAACAGATAGCTTTATGTCCCCATACCAGCAGAGAACAGGGTGGTTGAGGCTGCCTATGGCCAAATCCACTGACAAACAAACCAGTTTTGTTCTCTGTGGGCGAGCAGGAATTTAGGGGAGTAGTTTGGCAGGAGGCTCATACACTTGTGTGTTGGAAAGTAGATTGTCCTGGTGCCCACCTGATGTTTTTCCCCTCTCCCCTGCCAGTTTTGCTCTGCTTCTCCAGAGGCACCTGGTTCTTGCTCCTGCAGCCATCCCAGAATCCCTTTCCACTGTTCTTTCCCGCTCTGTCCCCAATTTCACCCCTCATCCCCCAGGGCTGGGCTGAGGGAAAGCCAGGAAGAGCTGGAGGCCCTGCTACCCACCGTGGGGCTGCAGCATTCCCAGCTTTGAGAGAGTTGGGCTGAGCTGCCATCTGGGGGGACTGCTGGTGAGGGGTCCCCATGTCTGCCCAGCCCAGAGTCATTCTGGGGGTCCCCTGGCAGAGGGTCATCATTTTCCATCTCCAAGATGGCTCTGCCTGGCAGGACCATGGGTCTGCTCTTTCTCTGGGCTCCTGGGCCCCTTCTTCTCTTTGGGGTCTGTGTGTGCATGTACATGTGCATATGTGTGTATGTGCAGATCCCTGCCAGCAGTGCTGGAGCCTATGCCTTGGCTCCAAAATCTTAATTTGGCTGTGATGAATCCAGACCACCAAGGCGCACATTAATTTTCCTGATGCTCGTTTATATTTTGTTGATCGGAGAAATATGCATGATGTGGGCAAGCAGATACCGGGCTTTTGCCACTTCTCCACCTCTTTCCATTTCTGTGGCTCTTACTATTTTATTCCTTGATCAAATATAAAAAGCAAAGAGGAGAAAATATCCAGCATCCTTTCCCTCCCCAGCAGTAACTTTCGTTGGAGGAGGAGCGCAAGGCACTGCCAGCTTTTCACAAGTTAAGAGTTAACTTTCATCTGGCTTTAATATCCATTGGAAACATGGCTCCCCTCCTCAGCTTGTCTTAAAGATTAATCACATTTCTGAAGTTCACCCTTACTCCTTCTTTTTATTATTTTTTTTTTTAAATTGAACAATGCCAAGAAATTCCAGAAGTATTAAGCATGTTCACTGCAAATCATTTTTATGACATTGCAAAACCTCCCCTTTTCTTTTCAACCTCCTCCCCTTCCCTCAGATCTGGGCTCGGGAACGCTGGCTCCTCCAGCAGCCGCCCGGCAGCCCCTCCACGCCGCGCTCGGGGAGGCTTTCTCGACGCCTTGCCAAGAGAGCTGGTTTTTATTTAAACTCCATAAAGGATCTTGCTTTAATCAGAAAGTCTGCTTGAGAAATTTCATGTCACTTTTCCATGACTGTGGGTGGGAGAAGCTTGGAGCCAGAGTTGTCTTTTGCTCTTGGAGCGCTGCTGCATTTCCCAGAGAACAAAAACACATTTTTCTGCTGGCTGGGGCTGCCAGGGGAGGCCGCCTGCTGTCCGCCTGCCGCCAGCCCTCCTGCTTCCCTCCGGCTCTCCGAACTGCCCGAGGTCGCGGGTGCCACGTCCTGGGATGGGTTTCTAGGGGTGAGGGAGCTGTCGGCAGCACGTGGCTGTGTCGTGGCGACAGATGCGACGTGCTGCCTTAGTGTGGGGTTTTGAAAGGGAAGTGTGGTCTCATCCAGATGTAGCAGCAGTGCCACTTGGGAGTGTGTTCGTGCTGGGTCCTGGGAAGGTGCACCGACTTGGGCCTTGATGTGACAACATGACCTGTGACCAACTGCGGGATGTGCAGTTGTCACTGGTGGTCACCTGGACTGGTGTGGTGCCATTGTAAAAATCCATGTGAGGAATGTTTTTCCTGACACAAAACCTTCTCCTTCCCACTACAGGCTGTCTGAGACAAACTTTGAGCTTGCAGTGCCCCACAAGATTTGCCGTCATGCTTAGGGAGAGTGGAAACCAATTTTCTGCCTGGAAAGCTTGGTGGGGCCAGGCTGGCATGCTACCTGTCCTGCCAGATCTGTGGGGTTTTGCTGCAGTCCTCTGCTCCTGCTTTAAAAAACAGGGAAAAGAAAACAAAAAGTTGGCACCCCTTCCTCCTCACCCCTGTGCTTCCAATCCCGCTGCCCTCATCAGCCTGGCCAGGATGGGAGCCCCCATCACAGCCTGGTAGGGAGACACGTGGTGGGACGGGGTTTTCACTGCTGCTTTAGCAGGGGAAGCAGCTGTGCTGTGTAGAGGAGGAACTGTTTTTCCTTGCAAGTCCATGTTCTTTTAACTGGAGCACTGCTTGGGCACATGTGAAGCGTCATGGTTAACCAGCCTTCAGCTGTGAGATATACGATGGGAGCAAGAGAGCCTGGAGCAGAGACGTGGATTGCTCAGGCATTGGAGGACCTCAGGGAAGCTCTGGGAGCATCCAGCACTCACACACTTTCTCGCACCTGTCGTCTTACACCCTCGAAGCAGGCTGGGCTCCCAGAGTTGTGACTACACAGTTAGGTTCTCAGTAGCAGGACAGCAGTTGTGTTTGAAATAGCAGGCGGCAGAAGGACCTTTTTTGGCTGCCCTTCAGTGCTGCAATAAGTTGGCTCATTTTTTTACTCTCAGGCCAGGATTTTTCACACCCAGTTTCCCAGCCCTGGAGCAGGCGGTTTCTGCAGAAGCTGTTTTAAGTTATTCATTTTGTAGGAAGGGGGAGGAGTAAAAAAATAAAGCTGTGAGACCAGACCAGTTTCCCTAGCTGCTGGTGTCAGAGCGGTCCTCTGCCGGCACCGCAGTGAAACAGTCATGAATCCACAGGGAGATGATGAGGTGACACTGCGATGCCCTGTCTTTTGCTCTCTTTGCAGATCTCAAAGATTTCAAGTTTGATGGCCAGCATGTGATCGAGGTGGATGAAGGGAACACGGCTGTGATTGCCTGCGACCTGCCTGAAAGTCACCCCAAGGCTCAGGTCCGCTACAGCGTGAAGCAGGAGTGGCTGGAGGCCTCCCGAGGTGAGTGCACAGGGGTCTATCCTCCTGCGTCCCCTCCCAGGACCATCAGTTTTACCCTTCCTTGCCAGCAGTAGCTTTCTCTGCTTGCTGCCTCCTCATTGTCCCTTTGCCACCTGTCTGAGCACAAGTTAGTTTAGGGTCCTTGGCAGGTCTCCCTGATGTCCCTGCTGCTAGGGACTGCCGAGCTACTTCTAACAGTGGCTTGCAAAAAAGGCAAAAGGAAGCAGAATTAGGTGAGGCAAATCACTCTTTATTGGGTGTCTTTGTGTCCATTAAGAATTCTTTCAGCCCAGCTTGGATATAGGTGACTTGGAATTTGTTGAAATTTTTAAGATTTAGATCTAAATTCAGTAGCTTCATTCCATTTGCTGCGTGTACCTGTGACAAGCTGGCTTCACTTGAGGCTCTATTCCTTCCATCCTTGCATCATTGCTCCCTTTGATATTTGAACCAGAAGGGGTCATTTTACTGCAGTCGGTGTTGCCATGTTGTTTTTTCCTTTCCTACTTGTCCACCTTTTCTTCAGGACACTGTGTGTCTTCCAGGACGCTGGACAGGAGCATATCTTGTGACGACCTGCCACCTTCTCTTCTCTCTCTACAGACAATTACCTTATTATGCCATCTGGGAACCTTCAGATCGTCAATGCTAGCCAAGAGGATGAGGGGACTTACAAATGTGCTGCCTACAACCCTGTGACACAGGAGGTGAAAACTTCGGTCTCCAGTGAGAGGCTCCGTGTGAGACGTAAGCCATTCTCCCTTCACTGCACACCGCCATAGCACTTCCAGCTCTGGCAGCATGTACCAGTGCTAACACAGCTGTTTTTCTGTGTGAATCAACGTTACCAATTCCTGTGAAAACTCCTTTCCGGCAGCAGAATGCCCCAAGGTCTGCTCCTGGAGTATGTGTGTGCAGCCCTGGGATTGCCTTAGGATTACTTCCTTAGGATTTGTTCTTGGTCATGGGCAAGCAAAGGCTCTTAGCCCTTTAACAAGGCTGCTTGCTGTGTGCATTCCCTTAAGGAATGTCCCACTTGGCCTGTGTTGCCATTTATCTGCCCCAGCACAGGGAAACAGTGTGGTAGCCCTGCCGTTAATCCTACCTACCCACTGCACAGGGTGCTTTCCCACCTGCCACCTTCCTTCCCGACCACTTTCTTCCCCCCCTCTCTCTGCCTCAGGCTCCACAGCAGAGGCAGCCCGGATAATCTACCCTCCTGAAACTCAGACCATCATTGTCACCAAGGGCCAAAGCCTCATCCTGGAGTGCGTGGCCAGCGGGATCCCCCCGCCGCGGGTCACCTGGGCCAAAGACGGCTCCGGCGTCTCCGCGTACAACAAGACACGCTTCCTGCTCAGCAACCTCCTGATTGACCCCACAAGTGAGGAGGACTCGGGCACCTACAGCTGCACGGCTGACAACGGGGTTGGGGAGGCCGGAGCTGCGTTCATCTTCTACAACGTGCAGGTGTTTGGTGAGTGTTGCTGTAGCTATTGTTTCAGGAAGGGCTTGGACTTTCTCCGCTGCCTTTAGGAGAAAATACTAGCACTGGTGTACTTTTCCTCTCCCTGGACAAACCACAATGTAATGAAAACCCTTGCTTGTGGTTCCAGTTTCTAGGAGACCAGACAAATACTTCCCTGAGGGTGGTAGTTCCTCCTTCATGGATTCCACCATGGACTGGAGATGGGGGATCCTCCCTTCCTCTGCAGAAGCTCTTCTCTTGCCATTTGTGGCACTGTTTTTGTTCTAACACTTTCTAGTGGAGGACTGGTTGCTCGTTAGACATATTTGGCATTGGCATAGGGAAGGCATCAGAGTGTCTTGCTTTTTGTTCTATTCTGTAGGGAAGCTCTCCATGGGATGGGAAATGTAAGGGATGCTACCTACACCTTAAATGTTTCTACCATGCATCCTTTCCCTTCTCACAATCACTAGGAAGGCTAAGTCTCTTTTATGGATTGCATTTCATCCGAGTGCTGATGTATTATTGTGGCACAAGCACAGTCTTTGCAGTGTAGGGGACTTGTAGGTGGCTGCTATCATCTGAGAGGGGCAGATGGCTTTGGGCTACCTCTTTTTGTGGCTTATGTGGATGCAGAAGGGGAGGTGCATTGAAGCAAACCATTGTGGGCCCCCACAAAGGGAATGGGACTTGAGGGTAGGAAAGGATCCATCACTCTTCTCTCATCGCTGCCAGAGAGGAAAGTGCAAAGCCGTGACTGTGCCATGCTCCCAGACAAGTGGCCCTCAGCAGCTGTGGTTTTTCCCCACACAGAGCCTCCAGAGGTCACCATGGAGCTGTCCCAGCAGATCATTCCCTGGGGCCAGAGTGCCAAGTTCACCTGTGAGGTGCGAGGGAACCCCCAGCCCTCTGTCATGTGGCTGCGCAATGCTGTCCCCCTGTTCGCCAGCCACCGGCTCCGGCTGTCGCGCCGGGCGCTGCGCCTGGTCAGTGTGGGGCCCGAGGACGATGGGATATACCAGTGCATGGCCGAGAACGAGGTCGGCAGTGCACAAGCCATGGTGCAGCTGCGGACAGCCCGGCCGGGTAAGTCTCTCTGTCTGAGCTTGTGACCATCCAGTCACAGAGCCTAACACACAGGGAAGGAGCAGGGTGGGGAGCAGGAGAAGGAAGTTGGTGTGTAACCCTCCCACTTGTGTTTGATCTGCCTTGCTCTTTCCTACTTTTTTACCTATGCTTCAACTACTGTTTTGACTGGGATCTCCCTACCTCCATGTGGGAACAGATGACAGCAGAACAGTTTTGCATCTAAGGGTAGGACCATGTGTGCATATTTGAGGGATCTCTACATGAGAGAGACAAAATATTCTGGGTGTAGTGCCTTGCCCCTTGGCTTAGCTCTGCCTCTGAGCTTGGGCACGATCATAAATACTGATGTGGGTGGAATCACCTGGAGTAAGAGAGAGACCACCTGATTCCTTGGACCACATTGAACTTATCCAGGCTAAGAGGGGCTTCAAAGAGGGAGGAAGCCCCATGTAGCCAAGACCTGTTCTCAGAGAGGCCCCAGTGAGATGTGCTAGGTTTATAGCAGGTTGTTGCCAACACCTTTTTCAATGGCACTGCAGGCAGCACCACACAAGGGTGTCATAGCTCTGCCATCACCAAGACTGGGATGGACATTTACCCTGCCTTGACACCTTGTCTTTCAGGAGCTCCAGTCAACCCTGGGCGAGATGCCCAGCTGGGCTCAGCTCAGCCTCCAACACCACCTTCCAGGGAAAGTGCCTTAAAGCTGCCCCTGGATAAAACTGAGCTGCCAGAGCTTGAGACAACTCCGCTGGCAGTATCTCCACAGTGTGCAGCCAACAGGGAGCTGGTGGCTCCAGCCGAGGCCCCCATCATCCTCAGTTCTCCCCGGACCTCCAAGACGGACAGCTACGACTTGGTGTGGAGACCCCGTCCTGAGAGCAGAGCCCCCATCCTCTATTACGTGGTGAAGCATCGCAAGGTATCGCTGTTTTGCCCTGCTCCCATCTCTCCTCTGCGCTGTTCCATGGCTGGGCTGGTGGCCTCACCACACATTTTCACACCTTGGGAGCAAGTGTGTTGGGGCAGGGGCACCCACTGTTCACTGGAGGCCCTGGTTGGTGGAACCTCCTGAGCTGCAGCCTCAGCCTGCTGAGGTATGATGAGTACAGGCTGCGAGAGGAGGTTTGCTGAGCTGTCCAGGAAGAGCCCATAGCAGTGCCCATCTGCCTCAGTATGCAGAAGGCATATACACATACATGTGTTTCCAGTAGTTTCCACTTAAAATTCCCAGTTGTGTGCTTGCACAAGTAGGAATTCCTGAGGGCAGATTGCGCATGACTTGTTCTGGAATGCTTTTGTCTTGGCCCAAGCCGCAGGGACACCTCTGCCTCGAAAGGCTTGGTCTGCAGGACACAGAGCAGCAGCTGCATGTACCTGCCGTGCTCAGCAGCACCAAAGTGCCTGTGCTCACTGAGTGTGACAAGCCAGCAGAGAGCCCTCATAGCCATGCTAAATCCTCTGGGAAGGTCCTTAACCACCAGTTTTATTCTGGAAGTTGAAAGGCAGTGCACTGTTGAGTATGTCTCTTGGCAGTGGCACATGGTGTGGTGCCAAGTCCTGCTTGAGTCCGAGGGCTCCCGCCCTCTGCGGTGCTTCTCAGCACGATGGGCACACTGCAGGCAGAGCTGTAGCCCAGCAGTTTCTTTAAATAGCAAAATATTGTTGAGGGAGAGATTCTGCTTTTGAGATGAAAAGTATCGCTTTCCATTTTGCTGGGGGTAAGTGGAAGAAAGTGGCTTAAATTTATCTGTTTGCTGCTTGTCTTGCCTTTGGGTAGTCAGGGAGTTGCAGTACAGGGGAAGGCTACAGGGGCAGGCTTTGCCTCAAACCCCAAACAGTTTGAGTATATTCCAAAGACATGTCAGATTGCATGTTTTGGATTCCCAGCCACTGCAAGGGACTGTTTTCAGGTATATGTCACTATATGTATCTGTTTTCCTGGAATTGTTTGATTTTTGTAAAAATATACTGTAGGCTGTTTTAATCCTTGATTTCTTTCTAAACGAAACTTTAGCTGAGGATTTCAGCTAACTGTCTCTTTAAAGAGCCCTTTAAAACAAAGGCAGAAGATGCCAACACAACACAATAGGGCAAGCTTAAATAAAAAACAAAGATGCCTAAAGCCTCACCAGACTATTGGCTCTGGTTGTCTGCCAAGAAGAGATTTGTTCCCCAATGGTGTATCACATAACTACCAATTCTGCATGTGATCTTAACTTGCAGGCTTGGAGTTTGTCCATATTTGATTTGTTTTTCAGCGCTTCACCTGGAAGGGGCCGTAGGGCAGTGGAGGTCACCGTGGGTCACTGCAGTTTGCAGTAATATGTTTTCAGTGTAGTCCAAATTCTCAGCTGGAGACTCTTTCTTGGCATGCTTAAGGATTGTGTGGAAAGGAATTAGTCCCAATAACCCTTAAACTTGTTTAGAAAGAGTCTTTCCATCTGAGATCCTTAGGATCAGGTTATATAATGATCTGGTTTTGACATTTCTGACTGGAAAAGCATGTGTGCGGAGAGGGAAGAAATCAATTCAACAACAAAAGAAAAGGCTCTTTGTGTAAAAGATGGCTGAAAGGAAAGTTAAACCTACAGACAGGAGACTTACATTTGTAGTAGGCAAGAGTCTGCTTCTTCTCTGGAAAATATCTGTGGATGTCTCTTTTTTCCTCCCTGTTCTTGCACTGTCTCTAAGTTCTCAGCAGCCCACGAGCAGTCAGATGCCACACAGCCCTTATTTTTGTTTCTTAAGAATTTCTCTTTTTCTTTCCTGGATATTAGCAGCCTTTAGGGCTCCCCTCCCTGGCCTCACAACTTCGCGGGTTCAGGAATAAAAATAAAACGAGGCAGGCATTAATCAGTCAGTGTCAAACGCTTGGAGAAGATGAATGATACAGCAGAGTCTTGGCATTTCCGTTTTGTTGCGTTGCCTGCATTACTAATGCTCCTTTCGGCACCGGGTCACTTCAGTGTCCTGCCTATTTGCCTGCAAAAATATTATCCTTGCAGCTGGGGAGAAGGAGGAAGGTCCCACTTTCCCTCTCCCTCCACATGGGGCATCAGGGCATCACTGAAAAACAAACTGTGTTTCCAAGCCTTTCTCGAGGCCATGGGCATACACAGTCTCTTCCCTGTGGAAGCCTGTGCTTCAGCATTATGGTTTTTCATTTCAGCCTCAAAGTGCCAGTGGTGAGGCTGGATAAAACTAGATAAAAGCCGTTGGTCAAATGATTGAGGTCCAGGTGACCAAAGTTGTGTCTGGGTACCTCATCCTGTGGAAATGGCCAGTGTCTAAATGAGCAGCTCAGCAACTGGGCTGCAGGAGAAATTTGACTCCTAAAGCAGCTCAATCCTGTGGCTAATGCTGCTTTTTATGGGGCATGCCTGCTCTAGGGCTTTACACCCATTGAGGGGCAGTGGTATCAGAGGGAACCAGTAGACAGAACAGGGCTGAGTGAACCTCTGGGGTCAAGACAACACCCTGATGCTTGGGTGACTTTTCCCACATATATCTGAATCCTTCAGCTTTTCAAAATCAGGCTGGAAACATCTCCCTCCTTTGCAGACAGGGAACTGGCCTCCAGGCAGGGAGGTAGCCCTGGTTGGTACACAGCCTGTTGTGAAAGTTTCTGAACTCAGTGCCTATGAGAAGCCCAGCCTGCCCCCAGCTTTGAAATGCCTGTGTTGGTCTCTCAGCAGGTCACCAATGCCTCAGACAGCTGGGCAGTGAGGGATGTCCCAGCCTCGCAGCACCGCCTGACCCTCTCCAGGCTGGACCCTGGGAGCCTCTACGAGGTGGAGATGGCTGCTCACAACTGTGCTGGTGAGGGACAGACAGCCATGGTGACCTTCCGGACTGGTAAGGGTCAAACCTTTCCCTGGGTGTTTTGCTCTGAGTCAGGGGAGGGCCCCTCGGAGATATCCTGTGCCAGCCCTGAGGCACAGGCACCAGGCTTAGGACAAAAGGGCTATTTCTGCTTTGGAACTCGATCTGTCCCCAGGTTAGAGTGACTGTCAGAGCCAAAGTGGAAGGTAGGATGGGGAAAATCAGGTCTTCCCCTCTGTATGGGTTGAAACAAGTCCCTTCCTCCCTCCATGTCTTGAACACCTGCAGAACTGTAGAAAATGGGTCTAGCAGGGATGTCAAGAGATTTAATCCATCCTCTGCCTGTGGGGATTGTTCCCAAGAGGTGTTTGTCTTTAAAAGCTTCTCCTGTGCTAAAGGAAACTCCAAGCTTTCCCATACAGTATGCTAGGTGCTGCACTGTCTTTGCCACTAGAAGGATATTCCAAATGTCCACACTAAGTCCCTCTGTCCTCTGGCTGTTTTTCATGTCTCCAGCATGTGTGGGGAATGCCATTCCCTTTGTAGCAACCTTCCCCATAGTGGTGGGCTTGCTTGTGTCTCTACTCAGGCCCCCATCTTGTGCTAATTACTACCTTCTCAAGGCAACATTTCAAGAAAACTGATTAAAAGTTGCAGAAAATTAAATACGAGGGAAACCCATTATCAGTTTAACAAACTTGCCCCTTTAGCTTTAGTTCCTGCCTGCAAACTGAGTGCTTTGAACCCCTAGGGCCTCTAGAGTCCATTATTTCTGCATCCTGGCTGGGAATATTTTCTTTCCTCATCACATCAGAAATTGACTCTGAGCCACATCTTCATGTCAGTGATGCCACCTCTCCCTTCTGCACAGGTCGGCGCCCAAAACCAGAGATTGTTGCCAGCAAAGAGCAGCAAATCCAGAGGGATGACCCAGGCACGAGCACTCAGAGCAGTAACCAGTCTGACAACAGCCGTCTGTCCCGTAAGGCCCTCCTGGAATGGGGCAAGGAGGGAGGGTGAGGGGTGCTGGATCTCTTGTGGGTGGCAGTGGCCAGGCCACACTGGGGTTGAAGTCTCCACTGGGTAAATCAAGACTGTGCAATGCTGAAGGTGTGGTCTCTACCTCCTGACAAGGAGAGGTCCTTCTTGAACACGCCTGCTACTGCCCTTGGCAGACTGTCTTAGGAGAGCAGGGAGATCCTACTGCCTGGCCCCACCTTTAATGCAAGGACTTGTCAGAAACTCTCTGACTCTTGCTGGGTTTCAAGTGGAGGGTTCAGAAAGCCCTGCTATGAAGTCTGTAAGCGCACAGGGTGCAGGAACAACAAACTGCAATGCACCGGTGGGTGCTGGGGAAGTGTGAGGGAGGAAAGGGGACCAAGTCCCTGCATGTGCTGGGATCCTCCCCTCTCAGTCAAGGCCCGACAAGGGGTAGTTAGTGCCCATTTAGGGGTGCAGGGTGCTCCATTTGGGTATTTTGCTGCTCTGGAGAAACATCAGATCCCTACTGGTTACTCCAATTTATTGTTTTCCACCTTGTGTCTGCCATTACTATTACCATTATAATTTCTGTGAAATTCTCTCCCTCAGTCTAAATATCTTCTGTGAAGTCCCATCCCTCAGCCTCCCCCACACTCATTCATGTATTGCCTTTTCTTTCATGTTCACAGATTCATTCATCTCTTTCTCTCCCATCTTTTGATGGTTTTCCTATCAAATTGTATTTCCCCAATCTAGAACTTTTCCATATTTCCTCCTCAGCTGTTTCTTCTCAATCTCCCTTGTTTTCATCCCCTACACTTCTTTGTCCCCAGCGTCAGTCTCCCCCTGCTCACAGCCAGGCTTTTTGCTCCATCTCCAGCCCTGCATTCACACCTCTCACTGATCTCCCTCCCATGATGGGTGTACACACCTCAAACCTTGTCTCATCCTACTTGAGCTGGGGAGTGGGAAAGGAGCAAGACGTAAGCAGGAGTAAAAGATGTTTGCAGGCACAAACTGAAAGGAGAAGAGATGGAGGGAAGAGAGCATTCAGGATTTAAAGAGTGTGTGGGTGGGTGCAGTGCAGGTCGTCCTTTACCCACATACCTCTGAGCTACAGGATCCTCCGGACAGGGCAAGAAGAATGTTTCATGGCCTTCTGTGCCCTTTGCAGCTCCAGAGGCACCAGACCGTCCAACCATCTCTATGGCATCAGAGACATCCGTGTACGTGACCTGGATCCCCCGTGGAAATGGCGGGTTCCCCATCCAGTCTTTCCGTGTGGAATACAAGAAATTGAAGAAGTTGGGAGACTGGGTCCTGGCCACCAGTGACATTCCTCCCTCTCGTCTCTCTGTAGAAATCCCAGGCCTGGAGAAAGGTAGGCAGGTGTTCCCCTCCCTGCTTCCTGGAGATCTGCAGGAAGGCTGCACAGTCCCTGTAGGATGGTTATCCATCTGTCACATCATGCTAAGCCCCGGAATGTGTGAGGAAAACAAAGCCTCCCCGGCTCCCCGCTTTAGGTGCATGGGGAAAAAGCTGCAGATGCTTCTCCAATTTCTCCAGCTGCAAAGACCAGTGTAGGTCTGACCTCCCTCAGGGAGGCTTAAACATGCTTTTCTGCATTACAGGATGTAGTTACTAAAGGCATTTGGTTTTGCCATTTACTAGACAGGACAGAACTTTCCTTAGCCACAGACAAGACAGATGGGCACACAATTCCCATTGCACTTCACATGAGAAAAAATTTCATCACTGAGGTGGACAGCTGAAGAGGGGACATAACTACCCCAACTTAAAGACCAGTAAAATGATGTTTGGGGTAAAAACTACTTAGGCTTTGAGCTTTTAACTGATGTTTACGTACTCAAATCACATGGAGTAGAGAAAGGACACCTTTCCATACCTGCTTTCAGGTCAGGATATCCTTTCAGGCATCTCTTAACCCCCACACAAATCCAAAACTGCTACCTGACCTTTAGACCATCCAGACAGGAACTGGGGAAGGCAAATAAAGGCAGGTTCCATCAAGAACACGGCTGGAATGTGGCCATTCAGTATTTATCCCTCAATCACAAACTCCCTGTAGGCTCTTTGCCTTCTGGACAAGATGTAGCCCCTCTTCACAGACAGGCCTGTGCTGACAGTAGAAGTCTTGGAAGACTCCAATCTCTGCAACTCTTTTATTTCCCATTTTTCCCCTAGGCACATCCTATAAATTCCGTGTCCGGGCTCTGAACATCCTGGGAGAGAGTGAGCCCAGTGCAGCGTCTCGGCCATACGTGGTGTCTGGGTACAGCAACCGGGTCTACGAGCGCCCTGTGGCCGGGCCATACATCACCTTCACAGATGCCATCAACGAGACCACCATCATGCTGAAGTGGATGGTAAGGTTTGTAGGGGCCGAGATCTCTGCATGTGCAGGAAGAAGGTGTGTGGGAGCTACTTGCCCAGCTTACACCTCTTCCAGGTTACCACAGTGGAGCCTGTCACCAGCACAAATAGATCAGGGATCCAATAGCTGCCTCCACCAAAGGAGGACTGGGTTTGGGCCACACAGAAGGGCAGGAAGTCAGAGAGTTTAGGAAACCCTTGAATCCAGCATTGTATACAGGAAGATTTCAGTGGTTAACCTCAGGGTCTTGACCATTTTGATCAACAAGCACAGTTCAACAACACATGGGGTAGCCACTTGCTTCCTGGCCAAATTCCTGGAATCCATTAGCACCTGTCTGTCCTAGTAGTTTCCAGCAGATATGTCCTTCAATCTCACTTGCTGGATAGCAGTCCTAAGTGCTATAAATCATTTGCAGCAGTCCACCCCAGAGCATTTTTAGTAGTGGGCAGAATCTTTTGGATCACAAGCCCAGCTCCAAGTGTTTTCAACAACTTAGAGCTTATTCAGAGGGATGCATTGCCCTCCTCTCTCCTAGTTGCTTCTAGCCAGAAATTGCTACATGGGCACTGCTGTTCGTTTGAATGCAAACTGTAGCTGATAAAATAACTGTGTGAAAAACAGCAAGAACATGTGAAGCTGGGACAGCACTACCCTGGGTGTGGAGGAGGAAGAGAGCTGTCTTCAGAAACACAAGACTCCTGCGGTCACCAGTTTGTGGCAAGACATAGTTTGTCTGGAAGCCATGAGCCTACTGGAGTCAAGATGAAGGTGTGTTTGCCCATGCCCAGCTGAGTCACTGTTTTTGAGGAATCTTTTCTCTGAATCATTGGCTGTGGCTACTGAGAGGGGGCAGTGCACTGGACGCTTGGGGTGACAGGCCCAGACTCACAGCTTGTCTGTTACCTGGGAGAAGCAAAGTGTGAGAGTATAAAATAGGACCGAGCTTTTGTAAAGAAACCCTTACTGTGCAACACAAAGAAGATCCCTCTGCTAGGTTTTCTTCCTGTCCCATCCGACTTATCCAAACTGCTCCTCACCTAGAACAATATGGATCACAGACATCTCTATTTTCTGTTTTCCCTCCCATTCTCTGCAGTATATCCCAGCCAGCAACAACAACACTCCCATTCATGGATTTTACATCTACTACCGCCCCACTGACAGTGACAATGACAGCGACTACAAGAAGGACGTGGTAGAAGGTAGGAGAAATTGAGAGACTGGTCCCAGGTGTTGTTTTTTTCTGGAAGATGACACAGCCAGAATGAGCCCTGTGCGTACAAGGCAGCGGCTGTCTGGGCCCGCTCTTCCTCACACTGCTGCAGAGCTTGGCCAGCTGTGTGTTCCCTCAGGAAGTTAATGGCACATGTGTTTGTTCGCTCCTCAGGAGATCGGTACTGGCACTCCATCAGCCACCTGCAGCCAGAGACCTCGTATGACATTAAGATGCAGTGCTTCAATGAGGGTGGCGAAAGCGAGTTCAGCAACGTGATGATCTGTGAAACCAAAGGTAACTGGCTTCACAGGGAAGCTCTGGGAGTGCAGCCTGCTGCCTTCCCTGCCTGCAGCTGTCAGAGCACAGCGCGGGAGGTACCATCCCTGCCTGACAGAGTGTCATCCACGCTCAGGCATGGTGATGGAGGCAGCACTGGGGAGAAGAGAGACATAGGGTCATTCATGCTGTTGATCAGTATGGGTATGTACCCACAGCAGTACTCACAGACCCCTTGTGCAGAGTCCATCACTGTCCCTCAGAGTTGTAGCTAGCTTTTGTTTTCCTAGATAGTCCTGGTTCAAGTCACCACCTTTCTCTTGCTGTGCCAAACTCCTGCGCTAGGTTAGAAGCACATCCCAGTGTTGTCTTCCAAGAAGCTGCGCTGTTGTGATAGGAGCAGCATTGAGTCCAAGTGTGTGTTTTGGGGAAGCTGTTTTCATTTTTGCTTTTGCTTTAGCAGTTCATGAGCAGATACAGAAAAGCTGTAAACCAAGCACAGAGGACTTGTCTGTATTGCAATATGCATGAGCCTAGGAAATCCTGTCATCCAGAGGTGTTTTTTTTAAAGCCACTGTAGTCTGCCCACTCCACAGCAGCACAGAAATCCCTGGAATGGGCTGCTGTTCCATCTGCCATGTCTGTGTCTAACGCTCACTCTCTCTTCCCTTCGCAGCTCGGAAGTCTCTTGGCCTGCCAGGTCGTCTTCCACCCTCCACAGTGCCCCCCCAGCGGCATCCCCCACTCAGTGGTGGGCACAGTGGCCTGGGGACAGGAGCCATGGTGGCTCGTTCCAGTGACTTGCCGTACTTGATTGTAGGCGTTGTGCTGGGCTCTATTGTACTCCTCATCGTGGCTTTCATCCCCTTTTGCCTTTGGAGAGCATGGTCCAAACAGAGTAAGGGTTCTTTCTTGAGGGCTAATTTACAAGATATGCTTTGCCTGTGGGTTAGATCTGACCCTGGGTGTAGTTGGGTCAAACGCCCAAAATGTGAGGGCTGCACGTTCTGGGAAGCAGGGAAAGGGTGGGCAGAGGGCAAGTCTTGGATGCTCTGTGGAACCCCATAAAGACAAAGGCCACTGTTTGTCCCTTGTCCTGCTTACCTTGTTGAAAAGGAACCCCAGGGACTAGGGACAAAGGGGGACTCCATTGCCTGTTGTGTAGGGCCCCTTTCCACCATTTGGCTCTAAGGGTGCTTTGGGTGCCAAAATAGCTTCCTGATAGGATAGCCTAACCCTATCCCTGCTGAGCTTCAAGAAGCTCAACATTACCTCTGATTTTTCCCTCAGACTTCCTTTCTCTTCTCTCTGCAGAGCAAACCATTGACATGGGCTTCCCAGGAGCTGGGCTGCTGGTCTCATCCTGCCAGTATACCATGGTGCCACTGAGGGGCATCTCTGCTCCTCGTGCCAGTGGACACCCCTATGTTAATGGGCAGCCCTATGCCAACAGGGTACATTTGAATGGCATCTGCCCCTCCTCAGGAGTAGGGTATGCAAGCACCAAGCCCAGAGATTACAGCCCAGATGAAGTGCCACCGGTACGTCCACACCTATGGTTAAGAGCTGGTTTGACATGAGCTGGAGGCTATGGTTGCAGTGGGAGGGCTTCTCCAGACGTGGCTGCCACACTTTGCAGCATGTAGAAGTGACAATACTGGCTTTTCAAAAGAGATTTCCCCTTTGCAGTGGAGTCTGAGACACGGGGGGAACATGAAGGTCTCCAAAACACTGGTGAAGGGGTGGTTTCTTGGGGCAGTGGCTCTTAAGTATGGAAGAGGTTCATGTTTCTCCTGAGCAAAGCTCACAGGGACTGACAGTGCTAAGGACTCTGTGTATAAAGAGTAACACAGGCCAAGGCAGTGCCACAGCAGAGACTATAAATTGGTTATTGTCCCCCACTGACTCAAGCAGTAAGTATGAAGGGAGTTTTTCAGTGCTCAGTTTCACTGTCCTCTGCAAAATAAACAGTTTCAGCTTTCTCTGCCTTCTGCCATAAAAACCTCACCAATTTGCCCCAGGGCTCAGACTCCCAGATCACAGCACCTTCTTCTTAATGTGCTATTGCTCCAAGAATCCTTCTCTGTCCTTCCAGACACAGGAGGAGACTAACGCCTTGCTGCAGGCAAGAGTGCTGCAAAATGGGAATGCCCAGCAAGACTACCAGCCCTCCAGGTTAGTCCTGGCTTGTGGAGGGGGTGGATGGAACACTAGGATCCACAAGACTACATGCTCGCAAAAGCTTGCCCTCAATACACTCTCATCTGTCCCAACTCATTTGGGAAACAAATCCGTGCTCCAGCACTAGGTCCTCTTGGTCCAAATTCTCAAAGCTCATTCCTCTCATGATTTCAGGGAGGAATAACTTAATTGTAGAGGTGGCCAAGATCTACTTCCCCTGCTCTCTTTTCCTCCTCCTGCTCCTGAATGGGAGACTGAAAAGCAGGATGATAGAAGCAAACAGCTATGACTGGATGCTGACAAACAGTTGCCCCAAAATCTGCCTGGGTTCCAGTTGGGGGTGCTTTGTGTCTCACTGTTTAGATGTTTTTATTACCATGTTCTTTGTGAGGCATTTCTCCTAGCTCCTGAGGCACTTACTAGCTGTTGGATCAGGGATACCAGGTCCCATCACCTCATTCCCATCTCACAGGCAGATTCCCATTTCTTCCCCTCACTTACGAATGCTGTGTGTCACTGCGTTGATGCAGCTGGCTGTTACACTCTTTCAAGGAGGAAAGATCTGTTAACAGCACCAAACCTGTTTGCCTGTCTCCCCAGATTGCCCAGCTCAAGAACAGAAGACAACTCTTTCCTCTACAGTCTTCCAGATGACTCCACCCACCAGCTTCTCCAGAAACAAGATGACTGCCTTCATCTTCAAGAGCACTTTATTGGCCTCCATCATCCAGTAATGGGAAGCAAAGTGGGATGCCCTAGCCTGGATCCTCGACGGGACACCTTCTTCCACCAAGGTCAGTGGTAGAACACTTTGGAAAAGTTCATGCCTCTTTCATCTCATCATATGAAGCTGATCTTGAAGGGAGATCTCACTGTAAAGCATTTCTGATTGCTCGTGTTCAAATTATGTGAATCCATCTCCCTATGACCTGATCCATTGATCCACACCTGTAGTATGGATCTGACTTGTTTTGTGCAGTCATGGGATTGAATTCCCATATAGACTTTCAGAATGCACATCTTTCTCTTTGATTAGAGTACCTCTCCTCATAAAGGGAACCGTTAACTAAAAACCTCTCATCTCTCATGCATTGTAATTATTTCTCACTCCTTTCCCTTTCAGGAAGCCCTTGCTGCCTAGGCCTAGTGCCAGTTGAAGAGGTAGAAAGACTGGAGTGCTGCCAGTCCAGAGGAGATCTCCATTCCCAGAACCCAGTGATCACATCTTTGGGTCAGGATCTACCAAGACACCTGAACAGCAGCCCACCACCACTGAGACCCTTAGAGACTCACCCTCCCACCAGCTAGGGGCCAAGCTGCCTTTTGCAAAAGACTTATTCTAAAGAGAGAGAAAGGGTATTTATTTTTGTATAACACCCCTATTTATATATTTATGCACTTGTATATAGATGTATATGTGCCTTTTATAATGCTATGGAGACAGAAGGCATCCTCAGCAAGGTCACAGGAGGACCCAGGAAACAAAGCAGCAGCTCTCCGTGGCACCGGCTGTTCATCAGAGCACAGGATTGCAACAGCTGGACAGGAGACATTGCAGGACACGGGTCCAAACAGAGCTGCCACCACCAAGATCGAGCACCCTCTTGCAGCGAGGGCTTCACAAAAGGTCTTTTCCTGTCCCCTACAGGAAGGTTTGTTCCAGGAACACACTCCTGTGAATGGACTGGAGTTACGCACTCTGCCTAATCAACTTCAACAACCCTTCACATACACGCCATCTGCAGCCACCTATCTGTAAAGACAAACCACGCTTTAACATCTCAAATAAAGGTTTTAGTCTTTGCTGTGCCTGGCTTTATGCTAATTCCTCACACAGAATGAGCCTTCTCTTTTTTTTTTTTTTTACTTGCAGACATAGACCAAGCAGGACACCTGGGGAATAGTGACATTTTCCTGCAGTTAGTTTTCCAAATAGCCACCAAGGAGAACCCTTAACGCTGAGCTTGGAAGAGGGACAGCTGCTACCTTTGCCAGTTAAGTGACATGAAACTTCTAGTGAGGAGCATAGCTAGAGGAAATTTTTATTTATCTGCAAGCATAGTTGCATGAGTTTGGTGATGGAGGGAGGCAGCCAGACACTCAAATCTCTGCCAGTCTTGTTTCCTTTACCCCCACCCCCTATCCTGTTTTATAGCTTCAGGAACTTTCAGCATGCAGGCCTGTGGATAAGGGTGACTTTTTTCCTTAAGGAAGCATGGGATGCTCAGTATTAAGGAAACTTTCTTCTCTGACCATCCAGGACCCACTCTGGCAGTCACACACCCTCCACCCAAGACTTTAAGTGCTTGGACCAAAGCCCCTTCACAGTAGGCAGCTCCAGTGAGGCAACAGGTGCCCCTCTTGACACTCTGCATAACCCCCACTCACACTGTCAAAGCAGAGTCTCAGATGTTTGGTTCCTTAAAGTAATTTCATTGTGGTGCAACACCACCATAACAACTCAAGCGTATGCCTCCCAGAAGGGACCCCGAACAAAGGAACCAGATGCAGACGCAAAGACCAGTGGCAAAAGGCAGGGGGGAGAAACAGCAAGAGCAGCTACAGGTTGTCCAATCTATTCAATTAAAAATGAGCAACAACACCGAAGTGTTCCCATGCACCCTCAGAAGCCTTGCACTGGAGGACCTGTGCAACACAAACCCTCACCCTGGGGGTGAAGGAAGTTTTCTCAGTATGGGTAAGTGCTGTAAACGATCACATGCTGCCACCATACTAAATGCAAGAGGCGAAAAAGAGTAAGACCTGAAAACACACTGAGCCTGTCTCTCTCACTCTGATCAGGCAGGCTCAAGTGGAGTTACAGGCTGACTTTACATTTGCTATATCCTCCTTGTGCCAGGTAAATGCACATGCTGCATGCACTGCAGTGCAGTTTCCCACTGCTCCATGCTCTTCTGAGCACCACAGGCCCTGAGGAAGAAAAGCCCCTCTTTGCTTTCTCCCAGTAAGTAGCACTTTTCTTAATGAACCAGCTCAGTTAGCAGAGCAGTGCCATTCCTGCTGGGATGCTCAGCAATAACAAATGCACACTTAAGACAGAGTTCTCTTACCGTTTTTAAAAAGAAGATACCAAAGCTCTATTTTCCCACGTGAAACTCTGATCCAGCTTTCCCCAGCCACTTCTTTGAAGAGCAGACATAAACATAATGCACACACACACAGGGCACCTGTCCAGTGCAAGTCTCTCCAATGGACTGATAACAGTATTTAGTAGTTTTATTTGTAATTTTTTTTATTCCATATCTGTTGCTACAGTCATATTTTGATAGAGGAAACAAATGTAACCCTTTACAACTAACCCCTGTATCGCCAAAACAGTTCCTTGCTCCAGGCACGACTGCTGCCAGTTAATTTTAAGGGCAACTTGGATTGTTAGTTACCATTGCTGGAATGCTTCAGTTGGAGTCTCACAGTCCTGTGGTGAAGGTTGTAGAAAGAGGCACCCACCTTTGCTGCCAAGGAAAGTGAGTTCTTCTTTTCAGCACCCACCTGTTCTGCCCAGATTGATCTCCTCTCTCAGGAGGGCTATGTCATGAGCCGTGCGCAGGAGCCGTGACTCCAGCCTGTCTCTCTCTTTCATGTCCGTAGTTTGGGTGCCCTGAAATTCTGCTCCCTGTATGAGGAGGAAAAAAAAATGGCTCCTATAAAATATGGGAGGATGAACAGTGGAAATTTATTTCACGGGGGAAAGTGAAGCTTTCCAAGAAGGAGGACATCTCTGTGACTTCTCCATTCCTTAGTAAGAACTACATGAAAGTTAAGAGTGAGGGACCACTAACTTAGATTCAGGCTGTCACAAGTGGCTGCCTTATTCCCTAGTACAGAGCAATAAAACTACTTTTCACTGGAACACTTTGTTACATGACTGTTTCCACGTAACAAAGGAATATTTTTTAGTTCCTGCAAGGCATATTTTAATTAGAAATAAGGTTAATTTTTTTCAGTCTTAGAAAGCAGCTAAGTAAGAAATTACAGAAATGCCAAGGTATGGCTTCTTCAGGATCAGCTCATTCCTCTCCCTTTCTACAAGATCTGGAGCAGCAATTCTTCCTGTCCCACTGTTAGCCCAAAGGGCAGAGCAGGATGCAAGACCAGACAGCTGCTGAGGGCCAGATGATTTCTGAACAGTTCCAAACCTGCATGTAGTACAGTGGCTAAGAGGCTTACCAGATCATTTGGTAGTGAATCCAGCTTCGTTTCAAGCTGATGCTTTTCCCGGCAAAACTCGTCCAGCTGCAGCAGCTTAGTGGTGTTTTCCTTTGTCACCTTCATTAGCTGCTGCTGCAGTTCTAAGATTCTTTCCTGGAAAGATGTAAAATATTGAGCAGGGAGGAGAGAGGACAAAAAGTGTGAAGCAGGGAAGAAGTGTTTAGCACAATGTAAAAGTGTCACAGAAGACATGTAAACAACAGACTGATCCTGCACACACCACCTGGTCCCACAGTATCTTCAGTGCAATCTGTCATCTTTATATATATATTTACACACCAAAGGCAAAAGTGCGGGAAAGAGAAAGCCATTAGGTACATAGTACTCCTGTGCCCTTGTACTTGGCTGTGCCCTTCTGTAAGGGCAGCATAAACATGTTGCCTGCTTGCAGCACAGTAGCTGAGCCTTAGGCTCCCCCATATAGAGACAAGAACTTTCCAGACTGCACAGACTGACATCCCAGGCATGAGCCAGGGCTTGCCCTGCACTCAGTTTGTCACCAAAGGCAGTGGGAGAAGGCTGTAGGTGCTGAGTGCCACCTGAGAACCAAAGAAAAGCACTCGGAAAGAACTTCACACGGAGACTGAAGCAGAACAATGCATTTGAGGAAAATAAAGAGATCATCAACTACGTCCATGAGAAAGTAGGATGTGCATCAGCAACTGGAGCAGAGGTAGGAAAGATGATGGGAAATTGGATATTATAGTCTGTTAATGGCAAGGGAAAAAAATCAAACACGAGCACGTTCACAAAAGATTTTAGGGTAACTATTCAGCCCCAGGGAAACGAAGCCTTAACAGATCATCACAACACATATATTCCTCATTTTCCTCCTCCTTACCTCCCACTTTTTAAGCTCCAGATAATGCTCATATTCTTTCTCCATTATTTTCACTTTCATGTCCTCCATGGGTATGTTAACAGAGTGCGCTTGAACTGCTTCAAAATCAACCAGCCGACCAAACTTCTCCATCATCAGATGGTTGCACTTCTCTTCCAGTTCTAAGAGGGGCACAAATGGCAGTACTGTTGGTTAATAAGAATTTCTGCCTTACCCTAGCTTTTTGTCTGAGCTCTTTGGTATTTGTTCTGTAATAAATAATTCACACAAAACCACACAGAGCTCACAATTGAGTATTGCCATTTGTCCTTGCCCATGATCATGCCTGTGTGGTCACCAAGCCACATTCTAACCCAGTCCTAGTAAGCCATTCCCACACCACAGGCTACGTAGGGCCTCTGCAGGTCTGATGGTGCTAGACATAGCTTTGGGTTTGGATCTTGGGAAAGTGTTTTGAATAGGGCTTGTTTCATTCTTCTGATGTTACACAGAGAAGGAAATTGCCAAAAAAAGCTTACATAGCTTTGGGGAAGCAACTTTCTTCCTAAGAGTTCTGGTTTACAACCAGAAATAGCAATCATGTATCCAAGACTTCCACTGTCTCATCTCAGTCAACTCTACTTATAGTAAGGTCCCAAATTATTTTGCACAGCCTGTGTGAGTATAGAGACAGACATGTGGTGAGTTACTCACACCCAGTGAGGGGGACAGAAGGAGCATTAGCATGCTGTGTAGTTCAGAGTCTCTGTTACTCACGCTGAATCTCTGTCTCCATCTCCTTTTTGTCCTGGACAAGCTGCCTATGTTTCTCCCGGGCCTTCTTGTAATGCTCCCTTTGTGTTATCTTCTCATTACGTAAGTCCACAACTCTCTTTTGCAGGTACTCCAAGGACTTATTGGTAAATACCAAAGCCTGGGAGAAGTCACTGGGCATCTCCCCATCAACCAAGCACTGCACCTGCAAGAAGCAGCCACAAATAAGCAAGGCTGACTTTACTTATGAAGGTGACTTCACTTATTAAGGGTGCTGGTGATCTCTCTGGGTAACAAATGTGTGAGCAGTAGAGAACTAATGAGGGAGGTAATGGTAAGTGTGGGCACAACTCATGTTTTGGGTCAGGGAATTGTTACCACTCGGTGAAGCTGAAGGACCACTTAGATCTACCACAACTGCCTACGCATAAAGCTGTCTACCCTTCAGTGGCCCCTGGAACAAAGGGGGAGTAAGGCACTCCCTGTCAGCTGGAATTTTGAATTATCTGGGAGCTGCAGGATTGCACAGTCAGACCCTAGACTCTACTGTCTTTATTATCAACCTTTTAATGATGCGAGATAGAACAAATGGAGAGAGCTGAGCTTGCCTCAGAAGTATACAGGCACTAGCAGGCAGAGGCCTATCTTCTCTCTCTGAGGACATGATTCAGCCCAGACAAAATAACAGTATTGTCATGACTTTTCCTCTTAATTTTCTACTTATCTTCCCTGTGCTCACAGCTGTAAAATGAATGCAGCGTATCCAATCCAACATTATTGAATTGGGCAGAACTGACATGAGTTTCAATAGTTCTGGGGCTTTTTTGGTTTTGTTTTTTTGGGGGTAGGTTTTGGTTATTTTTCCAGGAGAATATCAGTAGGTAAGGACCTGAAGGAAAATACCATGGCAAACATATAAAGCACCTGAAGATGATGCACATTTCAGCAATGGACCAACCTGCCTGCCCTTACCTAATTTCTGTCAGTCCAGGAGAAGGGGAAAAAAAAGAATTGTAGAGGAAATAGCAGCATGAAGTTCAATTAATGACACTTCACTCCCAGGAGAGTCCAGTGAATCAGGAACTAAGGGCCCCAAAGAACAGTAACACCATTGTTTAGATGTACATAGGCCATTCTGCACCTGCAGATGCACATCATCTTGAATTACCTGATGGAGTTTCAAAGGCACAACTACATATAGCTCATTCAGTCTCTGCAGTTTTTCCCACTGAAAGATCTCCAGATCACTCTTTGTTGTGTCCAGACTGGTTTCCACTTCTTTTGCCTGCAGAAAGACAAATTGTGGACAAACAAAATCTGTAGTACTCAAAATATATAAAGTAGCAAAGTTCTGTTAGAGTTCCTCATCCAAAGGGAAAGAAGTATAGAAAAAAATGCTCTTTTTCTTTTTTTTATTACATATGATAGGTGAGTTTCATGGAAAACATGGGGCTCATCTATATATTCAAGCAGTATTCTAACCTGAATACATCTATACACATGTGCACCCACAAATGTCTCCTTAGAGAAGCCCTGCATATATCAAGGGACAGCTGCTTTGTTTAACATCTAGAATACTTGTAGATCTACAGAGCCTGCAAGATAATTTTTATTGTGTTATGCCTGGAAATGCTTATTGATTCTGCATGAGAAAGAAACAATTCAGACTCAAATGTCAGACCCCAGGGTAAATATGTGGCAGCTGGCAGTTAGGAAAGCCTTTAAAAACTAAACAAAAAATGTTGTAAGTTAAGCATATTTGATGGAACATTTTTGAGACACAATAAAAGAAAGACTTGCAATAATGTTATTTTGGTAGCACTCTCTCTCTATCCTGGATAACCCTTCAAATGAAGATATTTTTGAATTAATATAAATCAAATGTCTTAGTGAATGCAGGAGTTCAAAACAGCTAAAAGGAAAATTTGCATCAAAAGAGCTTATTCAGTGATGACCTGTGACAAAGAGCAAAAGAAAATAGCTAAAAGCAAAAGAAATAGATGGAACAATAGCAGTTTTATGCATTTATTTTAACCTATATTTGTGTTAGGATAAGTATTGTTCAATCTCTCCATCCTCATACACACGCACAGAGGATAGGCAGGATAAGCCAGGCTACACCAGGTGTTTCATCTGACCCAGAGAATCCAGCTTCTGCTGCTGCATGATGGCTAAACAGCTGGGAAGGGACCGGACCTAAAACCTGGATCCAGCCTCATAGAAGCTAAGCTTGGACCACCTTGATTCCCCCTTTTCAGGAGAACAGGTGACCCATGTTGAGCTGCCTCCTGCCTCCGTGCTACCACAGATACCTCTACCCAAACTGAGGCCTCTCAAAGGCTTAGGATTTTGTTTATAAATCTTAGCCAAAATGACTAGCACAACATTTTCAGTGGAGCATGCTGATGCTTGCTGAGAAAACACTACAATACCTTTTCGGCCAAGGCATTGTATTTCTTTCTGAGGTCAGCAGCAATTCTCTTCTCCTCTGCCAAAGCTTTCTCAATGTCTAACCGCTGCTGCCGGAGCTGGAGGGTGTTAAGGAAGAGTGCCTCGTCGCAGCCTGAGCAGGAAAGAGTCAAAGAATAGCTTAGTTCCATTATGACTGCACTATAGTTGCTGGCTGGAGCTGGCAGCTTCTCCTACTGTGCACATTGCCCAGTGATCCCCTTAATAAGACCAGGGTTTTGGTTCCTTAGAGCTTTCTCAAACATAAAGCCCACATTTTTCCATGAGGTGGTGAATGTCTTGGATGGATCTTTTTTTTCTTTACATTCAGTAAGTTTGTTTCCAGAAGTCAGATTAAATGCATCGAAGCCAGCATTAAAGCCAAGTGCTCAAAAATTAGCTTTTTTAAGCAATGCAGTTCCAGTAATTAATACATGTTACAGTAAACTCTTCAATTATGTGAACACATAGTTTTTTATCCATAGCACCCTTCCATATAAATTATGAACCTGCTGTACAATTCAGTTGTAGCTCTATTTATAAACAAAGCTGTGGTTCACAGGACCTGTTCCATTTGTTTCATGGTAAGGAGGAGCTGTGAATTTCTATATAACACTGTGATTTCAGTCATACTAATCAAGTGCATAATTATGCCCAAATCAGCAGGCAAAATAATAAAAAGAGAGTCCAATAAAGGCAAAGAAAATGACACATGAAAAGACAAGTATGAAGAGGCTAATGCAACGTGTAATTTCCCTATTAAATTAGCAATTTGGACTTCTTAAATAAAAAGTAAAAATCTTCATTTCTTCCCAACATTTCATTGAAAAATGAGATGAACGGGGAGTTAATAAAAAATTCAATTTGTGGAAATGATATTAAAATCCAATTAAAAAAAAAAGTAAGGTGAATTGTTAGCAAGTTCTAACTTAAAAATGAAGCAGTGTTACATGGTCGTTGACATACCAATCAAAGATCTTTTTAAAAAACAACACCCTAAATTAGTTAAACTCGTACAAAAGAAAAAGCCGGGGAGAAGTTGCTTGCCTTTTTTGAATGCACGAATGAAGAGGATCTTGCAAAGTAAAGCTCCTAACTTTTCAGATACCCCTGAGAGCAGCCTAGCAACAGGCAATTGCTACATAAATCCACGAGGTGGTAACAAAGAGCTTCAATTAACAGCATGGTGGAGTCTCTTCAGAACTTCCCGGAGCAGGGAGGGACCCAGCCTGGCCAGGCAGCAGGTTTCAGAGAGCAGCAACAGACTTGCTACAGCTCCACTCCTGATAGGAACCTTTTTTCTCCACCAAACAGCTGTGAAAGAGTGAATGGTTCTTTACATAAAATAATTAATTCTTAGTGGTTAGCTAAGTTTTATTTTTCCAAACTTTTTAATTAGAGTACCCTACACTACTTGCTGTTTCATTATTTTCACTGAGATTTCCCGGGGAAAAATGCTGTACTCAGGAGGAGCACACACATTCCAGCCCTTCACGGCTTCAATATGTAGTGAATAATGAAAAATCCTGTGTTTTCTTTTTAAATACACAATACTGTCACTAAAACTAAACAATAAGTCAACACAAGGAAATAATGGCTTAGATACCGTCTGGGCAAACAGAGTCATCAAAGACTTCATCTTGAGATCCAGAATTTTCTTCATCAGGCCTCAAGTCAGACTCTTCATCATCCTCCTCTTCATTCTCATCTTCTTCATCTGAAAGAAACAGACAGTAATGCTGGCTTGCAAAACACCTCCAGACCCTCCAGCTATGCATTACACCAGTGTGCTGGTGAACACAATCCCAATAATCCATGAAAGATCATCCTGGTAATAGGTGAATCCAGGCACCTTGTGCCTATTGCATTGATCTGATGATTTCACAGAAAAGAAAAAAGAGGGGAAAAGAAAGAGGGAGAGAGATCACCTAGTAGTGGCAAAGGCACAGACACAGGCATATTTTTGGGACTTACTTCAATAATGTTTCCTCTCTATACATGCCAGGAGTGGGTTTACCATTCTACTACCCAGATTAATCAACCAAGCAAAATATGGAGGCAGAAATCTGTTACAAAAGCATCACCATTGTCTGCACTTTTTGCTAATCATGTCCCACTTGAAATCAAAAGTCAAGTCAGGAAGAGCACATGTACTTTAGCTCAGTAAGACTGCCTAGCCTTAACAGTGTAAAACTGAGTCACTAAGAGAAATTAAATCCTTTGGTAATATGTTTAGTCCTGTGACTAATAGGTGCCTGCAGATTAGGTTTACAGTCGTTCATTAGTCAATGGGCAGATTAAAGCAGAATGTCATGAATGTGACAGACTAATCACTTATCCATAGCTACCATTGGTACAGCAGAGGAAGTACCTATTTAAAGCTTTGCCTCTTCTTACCAATTATCAGTCCTCAATATCGACTTACAGGAAGTAAACTGCAGGACCTATCATCAGATCAACCGAAGTCATGTCAGAAACTGGATTACAGCATCGTTAGCATTCAGGATGGTTGCCATAGAACACATTGTCAGTGTACAAACAAATCCGGGTAGGTCTGATCTATGGGTTTTTGAACTCACTTGAGTGCTGCATGTACTCGGGGCCCCAGATAGACTGAGAGACATTTGCTTGACCACACAGACATACGTGTAACAAATCCATAAAACAAGAAGAACAGAATCTCCAACCTGCCTCTCTTCCTGCTGCTTTTTTTTGCTCACACTCTATTTTCTTCTTCAGAACCTTGGTCAGAAAATGGGCAAATTCATTGTCTTCTCCAAGGGATGCTTGGAAGTTGGCATAAAGATCTTTCTTACATTCCCGAAGCTTTAAAATCTCACACTTTTTATCCTCCATTTGTGCAAGGTAGCTTTTCAATTCTAGCTAAAGAAACAAAAAAACCTATTTCAGTTAAAAAGTACACCCATGAGTATGTATATATGATGCATCTGTGAAGATCTGGATATGCAAAACTCATCCTTCTCTCTTTAACCCATGGTCCAATCATGCAAAACCTAGGAATATGTTCTTAAAGTATATGATTTGTCACTTATGCCACATCATGAAGTACCCATTAAAATGCAAATGTTAAGATTATGAAAAGATTAAGTATTTGAAGTTAAAAGTGACCATCCCAGGTTGATCATCAAGAGTTTCTTGGTTTTCAAAATCTAGCACTGGACACTGGATCAGTGCTAAAACAAAGCAAAAACATGCCACCATTTACTTTATGGCTTGCTTTTGTTTCAACTCATGCATTAATGGTACTGTTAAATCTATTTACTTGTGTGGCCTCCTGTTCACTGAAGAGGGTGTAAATTCGCTCCTGGAGAAGGTTCTCATGTCTCTCAAGTTTCTTCAGGATAAGCAGCTCTTCACAGCATGTGATGTAGCGCAGGTCAGCATTTTTCATCTGCACATCCATCTTCAGCTTCTTGTGCCGCAAAAGGCGAAGTTCAGCATCAAAGTTGATCACCAGCATGTTGATCTGGAGCACAAAAGAGTCAAACCAGGAACAGGAAAAGTATTATAAGTGGAGCTAGACATGTAAATCTAGAGAAAGGAGCAGAAGGGGAAAATTCTCTCTGCCAAATCAACAACTCAGGCATGCTATTTCCTATGGATTACTGAAGCATTTAGAAAGACAAAGTTAACTCCAAGTGTTTCTTCGTTCTCAGCTCTAGAGTAAAACAATCACCAGGGATTCACAGGAATCTTTCGCTGCATTCCACTCCACCCCAAAAATATTTTACTCTTCAGAGAATGCTTTACAGTAGTCTGTAGTTTACAGTAGTTTATGTAGCAATAAATAAGTCTTCTGCCTTGACAGACTTCTTTTGGAATACCTGCCAGCTCTTCCTTAAACATTTACAGTTAAATCAGTACTAGCAGCTGCCAACATTAAGTTACGTATATGTGATGGTCACAGCAGAATTTGGATATTCCTTCAAAACACTCACACGCATAAGCACAAGAGTGTCTGTGTTGGGGAAGTAGCAGAAGTTCAAGAAAAGACAGCAAGAAATGGAGCAAACAGGTGAACAGTGTACCTTTGGTACACTCATCTCCATACTCTCCTAAATTCTGACTTAGGTACATCCTGAGCTTGAAGAAGTATGCTTCTGTTCAACAGCTTTGAATGGATTTTTCTTCCAAAGTTTATCAAATTGTAGCTTTCCCCATATCCTAACACTGAATTCCAAAGTTTAGCTATTGTTGGATAGGAAAACTATTTCCATTTGCATGATTCAAGGTTTCTATGTGACCATTTGATTTGATATCTCTCCTTCTTTTAAGACATTATTCCCACGCTCCTCTTCCATGCTATTCATAATTTTATTACATCTCTACCACTGTTTCAGTTGCCCTTTTGCAGGCCAAGGATGTTTATCCATTTAGATGTACCTTTAAAAGAAGCTTTCCCATGACTAATCATTTTAGCTACTCTCTTTTGCACCTTTTCTGATCCTACAAAATAATTTTTGAGACCAAAGAGTTGGGACTACAGTTATATAAGAGCTGAGAACATGACGAATCTACAAAGTTGTAGTGATGCTCCTTTTTTAATTTTTTGTAATTTTTCAAGTACTATCTGACATTTTCCTTGAGTTTTTTTGCCCATAGTTTCATAGAACAATCAGTAAGAAATCTAAGATCTGTTTTTCAAATTATAATAGTCAACCCACAGGTCTCAGTTATGGATTTATACTGATTTACACTGCAAATTTGCAACAGATATAATTTTTTTTAACTTCAGAAAGCAGAAAGGTAAGAATAGATGCAATCCTGAGACAGAAGGGGTTTTGGTTTTGTTTTTGATCCAGTGGGCTCGTTTAATCTGACAAAAGTAGCTTTTGATTTCCTACCTTTTTAATCAAGGTCTTCTGCAAGTATAGATTTTTTATCTTCTCCCTCTTTAAAATTTCCAGTTCCATTTCTGTTGGCTCTGCTTTCTCAATCTCAAACACCTTCTGCTGCTCTGTGTCCACAGATGATGCTATATTCACCGGGTGTGTATCTGCAGCCTGTGCCATGGGGTCAGTCTCCTCCGCTGAAGGAGCTGGAATAAACCCATGACTAAATGCGCGAAATGAGGCAGACCCTTCCAGCTGTTCCTGGGGCATCGCCTTGGCCTGCTCCTCTTTGAACCTCTGGAGGATGTCACTGTTGCACTCAAATTTTTTTTCAGGAACCTCATCTGGATGTAGCTGAGGGATCAAGGGAAGAGGGAGACGTTCTGACAAATCCAAGGTTGCCTGTATGGATTTCAATTCCTTCACTAAACACTTGATTTCATCAATAATAGAAACCTTAAGGTCCCGCAAAGACATGATCTCTTTGTTCATGTTTGATTTCTTCCTATGGATCTGCAACAGAAAACCAACTTTAGTAGGATTTCCCAGGAATTCTTACATAATAATAAGTCTTCCCCAACACAAGAAGGCTATCATTATCCTGGACTGTGTTAGGGAGTATTGCCACAGGTCAAGAGAGGTGATCCCTCCTCAGCATGGCAAGGTCACATCCAGAGTTCTCTGTCCAATTCTGGGCTCCCCAGCACAAGAGAGAAACAGTGCTACTGGAGACAGTTCAGTGAAGGGCCACTAGGACAATTAGGGAACTGGATCATCTCTCCTCTGAGGAAAGGCTGAGAGAGCAGGGACTGTTCAGCCTGGAGAAGAGAAGGCTTGGAGTGGATGCCATCAATGTATATAAATGTCTGAAGGGAGTGAGCAAAGAGGATGCAGCCAGGCTCTTTTAAGTGGTGCCCACTGACTGGCTAGAGGAGATGGGCACAAACTCAAACCCAGGTGGATCCCTCTGAACATCAGGAAACACTTTTTTACTGTGAAGGTGATTGAATACTGGCACAGATTGCCTAGTGAGGTTGCAGGTTATCAATTCTTGGATATATTGGAAAGCCATCTGGACACGGTCCTGGGCAACCTCCTCTATATAGCCTTGCTTGAGCAGAGAGTTTGGTCTAGGTTACCATCAGAAGCATCTTCCTACTTCAGTCATTCTGTGATAAGGAGATGCCGTGTTAGCTGACCCTTTTCACATGAAATAATAATTGAATGTGATCTATCATTAATAGATTTGGCAAAAACTTTTCTGATCTTTATAAAAGAAAATAAGCCTATACACCAGCCACCTGAAGTAAATGGAATTCTTAATCTATAAAAACCTGGAATTTATGATAAGAACTGTTCCCTTTGTTTGTATTGCTTTTCCTAATGAGTTTGGTCAATCACTGGGTATTTGGTAGCATCAGCACCACAATGAAGTGCTGAAGCCCAAGCATGAGACTAAAATGATCCAACAAACCCCCTGAGACTGTAGCATTGATTCTATAATGCTTAGACCTCACTGTCAAAGTCATCCAGCATACAGGGTGCCTGAGATTAAGCAACCAGTTCATGAGGATAAGGCTGGAGAAGACTCAGGGCCACTTCACCAGGCAAAGAGAAACCATGCAGCGAAGAGGGTCCTCTGTCAGTAAGCAGGGCAAGAAAGAAGCCTTCCTACCAAAAAGCAACTAGGCAGTTCCAAGTGCAATAGATGTATTTCTTCACTATTCTTTTAGATAAAGAAATGTGTCACACTTTTGCACTTCAGCAAAATAAAATGAAAAAAAGGTTCGTATGAGAAAGACTGGGGGAAAGAAGTCACAAGGAAAGCAACAAAGATACTGCACAACATTTGAGCTTATTGTGTATTTGTGGTTAAAAGATGTGTGGTAGCTGTAGGAATCCTGTCACAGCAAGGTGGCTCCAAAAGACCTGATTTCTCAGGAAGATTCCAATGCTTAGTACACAGAATCAGTGATAGCCAAAGTACAAATATGGAGAGGCCACACCAGAAACTCTCATCCTTGCTCACATCTCTGTTTTCGTAAAGGTATTTCATGGGGGGGGGATGATTTAGCTCAGTGTTTTATTACATGATAAGACTTCCTGAAGAATTCAAAAAGACAGGTGTTCCTGCTGAAATACTAGTAAAGGTAAATTCTCTTTCTCATTTATAAAGAGCCATCTGAAGATTATTCTGGATTGAAGGTGAAGCAGTTCTAGTAACATTTCACAAGAAAAAGGCTGATTTGTAACTAAAGCTGACTCAATACAGCAGCCTGTCCTTCAAGGCCTATTCCTACATTCACTTTGATTTCTTTTCTTCAGTGACTAATGCCCTATCCTCCCTTCCCTCCCCAAAAAAAGGGGACAGCAACAAATCAGTTTACATACCAACTCTTTCAAGGATGCAAGCTGCATCATCTTCTTCTCAGTGTTCACATATTCGTGTTCAGGGAGTTTGTAGTCAGAGGCAGTCTTGAGCTTATAACATCCCATATTCTCCCGTGCTTCTTTGATCTCCTCAGCATCTTTGGGATTCTCGTAGTCATTGCGAGGTTTGCTCTTGTATCTGGTAGGTACAAAATAAAGCTGAACTTTAAGACAGAGAGCATACAGATAAACAAACAGGGTGATTTCATACCTTCTGATTTGTGTAGCAAGGTTTGGAAAGTGAATGAGGGATCAAGAATGATAAGCCTCTTTCAGAAAAGAATGGCTACTTTGGGAAGAATATCCTTGCACATTTGAATGAAAACCTTAGATGGCTAAGCACTGGAACAGGCTCCTCAGAGAAATGGTCACAGCATCAAGCCGGACAGAGTTCAGTAAGCATTTGGACAATGCTCTCAGGCACATGGTGTGATTCTTGGAGCAGTCCTGTGCAGGGCCAGGAGTTGGATGTCAGTGATCCTTGTGGGTCCCTTCCAACTCAGGATATTCTATAATTCTGTGAAAGATGCCCTGCCTTGTCTCTGAAGACAAAGACCATGACGGAGCATGAAGGCCTATTACAAACACTGACATAATGGCTGTAATGTTCACACCACTGACCTAACCCAGCTGTTACAGTATCTGCTCCACGTGGTGTGGGCAGGATTAACCGAGAGTTGACTGCAATGGCCTACGTGTCTCAGTGATGAACAATTTAAACACATTTTACTGTCTATCTGAAAATGCAGCTGCCTAGCTGAATTCAAATTTGTTAATAGCTTAGGAGAAACATAGAAACTAACTGAAACATTTTAATGCTCTCTTGAGACTCAGAGATACATGAAAATTCATCTATTTTAATTACAGCCCTTAGGAATATAAAAACCTAAGCAGAGAGATTATAGTGCCATATGACAGCTGTATAGCATTACTTGACCTCAGACAAGAAGCACAACTAAAAGGGTACAGAGTCCAGTTCAAGACTCACAGTTCATCCCATTGTGCCTTCCTCTTCATGATCTTGGCTTTAATTTTGTCAGATTTCTCAACAATTCTTCTGATTTTCTCACGTTTGATTTCTAAATAAGGCGCAGTCGGCTTTTGGACCTCTGGCATCTTCAGCTCTTCAGCCTCATCCACAAAAATTCTAATATCTGCACCAAAAAATAACTATGTGAAGTTGTAAATACCATGCAGCACAGTGCAGTCCCAATTACTGGAAACCCCCTGGGATAACTCCTGTAGAGCTGATGTAAATCAGTACAGTTACAGTGTAGTGGAGGTTCTGAAAGTATTCAGGTTCTTTGACTTGACTCTCAGTCACATTCTACCCATGGGGCTGACAGACAATTTGTGACATTGACCTAAACATGGAAAACTACGTATGAGTGTTACAATGTATGTAGGGACCGAAAAAACATACCACACACTATACTTCTTTACCAGCACTCACACATATTATTTCTTTAGCTTGGACTCAGAGAAACAAACTGAGATGAAAGATAGAAACCATATTACTGCAACATTTAAATAGTTATCATTACCACTACGTATACGCCTTGTCTCTGTGGTGATCTCCGTTTCTTTTGCTTCTTCTGCCTGTTTAAGTGCTCTCCACTTGTCTTTAAGTACTTTCCACTTGCTGCCCACTTGTTCCTTATCTTGGCTGTATTTCTCAGTCACTGGTAGAAGTCTGTAGGTGGAAACCTGATGATTGCTTTGAACAGCATGAACAACAACAGTAAATTCCAGTGAGTCCCAAAACCTGAAAAGCCAAATTAGAAAAAACTGTCAGTAAAAATCTAGTCAGTAGGCACAACATACCATTTTGCCTTGACCAAAAGGACATGAACAGTGTAGTTTAGTTATTACATATGCAATAATTACATGAAAATTCACAAGTCATAAGTAATATATAAGTGCTATAAGTAATATAGCATATGTTATTACACCGTAATATCTGACACTACCTATTGACATTTATCCAATCTAGGAATGGTGATGCTCAAGAATAAATATACTAAGACCTCTCCCAATATTGAAACTTACACCAGGTTCTTCATGAGAATAACTTTCATATTCCATTAAGGAATTATTAAAAACATGCTAATTCAAGCCTTTTTCCCAGTCAGACATTCTATGTGCCTAAAGTGTCTTTTTCATTGTGTATTATTTATATTGTGTATTATTTATATTGTGTACTTATTTTTAGGAATTCATATTTTGCTAGATACTTAGATCTACAAAAAACAACTCAAAATGCCCCTCATGTTTTAACTTGTGTTCTTGAGAAATTTTGTTTCATAACTTTAAGTTGTATAGAGAACACAGTGTTAGCAATGACACTAAAATATCTGATGGACACGCAACATGTCTGAAAAACAGGCGTTCATTTCACAGGTTGTTCTTCAACATTTCAATAAGAGTTCTGGGCTCTTACAGGTAAAACTCCAGGCAAACAGTCTCAACCAGCTTTCTTGATATAGAAGTGAATCAGAATGAAGCTATTTCTTTCATTTGACTATCTGAATTTTCACCAAAGATTCAGAAGAACTAATTTCACACAAATATCCATATGTACTCTCATGTATGTTCCAAATAAAGTAAGAACGGAATCATAACAGAACAGATGAAATATTGACTATATGAGGGAGAAAAACATCACATTCTTTTTCCTTGTTGGAGGTACAACTTCATAAACAATAAGCCCCGTGCAAGGTCAGAGGGAGAAGTAAAAGTGGTACTTAATGGTTTTGTAGTTTCTGCAGTCCAATCAACTGTTTCTCATGCTCCCAAGCCAGCTCCTTTTGCACTGACTGGATTCTCTGTGCCTTCTGTCTATCCAGCTCCTCAAAGATCCTACGGTCCATCTCATACTCCTGTAGAAAGATGGAAAACCCAGCATCACATTATCTTGGCTACTAGGTCTTGATAATAAATAATTTTGCCCAAGTGCTTTAGTTCCATGCACATCAACACAATTCTTTATTTCAGAAGCTACTGGGATCTGCACAGAGAACCTAATTTTTCTCCTATACTTCTTAATTGGTACAAATCATCAGCTGTGATTCAGAAGTTCGAGCAACTTAATCCAACTTAATCTTCGGCCCCAACATGATGGGCAGCAACATTTTAGAAGAAGGGGCCTCTAAAGTTAAATGACCCTCATAAAACCCAGATGTACCTCTCTGCGCAGCTGCATGTGCTTGGGCAACTCCTGATTCTTTTGAAGGAGAAAAACAAAGTCATGTCTCAGTGCAATTATCTCCTCTCTTTTCTTATTTTTCTTTTCTTCAGCTTCCTTCATTATCCGTTCAGACTCCTTTTTCTGCTTGACTTCCTCAATACTGAAAATGAATGAAAAGGAAGTAGTGTTATCTCAATGAAAGAGAGAAAAGACTACAGTTTATGTGACCTTTTAGATTTCCTTGACAGCCTTAAATTCCCAGTGAACTCAATGACTCTTAACGTAACTTAGAAAGGAATCATCTTCCTTTATGCCTGTACGTTCCTAGCATCAAGGGGCTTTGACCCTGCGTTGTCACTGTAGCCTGAAGTTTAGTAAGTCCCACAGTACCATATCTGAATTACTGCCACAGAAAAGTATGGAGGGAAAGGATGAAAAAACTTTGTGTATAACAAAGAAATGACACAAATTCAGGTCAGCTTCTCTCTCCTCTAAGTAGGATAAAAGAAATACGTGGTGTGAGGAAAGAGGCACCAACACTTGAAAATCTCTTTCATCATTATCTAAGCATCTCTTACTTGTAGGCATCAGGATCCTCAATGTCTTCAGCAGCTTTCTCCTTCTCAAGACCACTCTGGAATAAAAATGTCTTGTCTTTAAACAAGCAATAATAGCTTCAACAGACAATAAGGCTTTTATAAACATTAAGACACAGCTCCCATCGACTCTCACAAAACCAAAAGCAATCTTCATGTTCAATATTACTATATGGGCCTTAAATATCAGGTTTTAATGTTTCAAGAAGAAACAGCAATGAAGCTGGCTTTTATATGTAAAATAACTAACGAAACACAATTCTTAGGGACAGAGAACACAGATCCTATATCCTTCCCATCAACATTAACCATTTACATCATTGCTTGTCCTAACTTCACTCTGTCCCATAAAATCTTTGGTTCTCCCAAACCCAATTCTCTTGTCTCCCCTCACTGCCACATTGACAAGAGTCAACACATCCTGGGCTAATTCCAAGTTACATGTGCAATTAATCTGGTTTGCTTCTGCTGACTGCTTAATGGGTTCACAATTATTAGCTGTGAAGAATGACAGATGGATGGACACTGCAGTCGCACAAGCCTCATTTCCCTAGGCAATCATGCTCTAAAAAAAGAGGGGGCCTATCACCCAACAATTTAGTTGGACTAAATTGATCTGTAATTTAACTCAATTAGTTTCAGATGATTTGTATTTGATTCTCTAAGAATCTCATTTAGTTTAATGAAGATAGAATTTCTAAAATCTTCCACATGACTTAAAACTAGAATAGATACTTAATGAAAATATACTTTGAAAAGGGAAAAACTCTATTAGGATGGTCATTAAGCAATGTTGCTAGCCTGAACAATAGAAATTGACTGTAAGGATCTTTATATAGAGCTACTTGCATATTCAAAATTATAGAACTGTATATATGCTTTACAATTGTATATTCATCACTTTTTGTAGTACTGGAGCTACCAATACTCTGATATCAAAGGTTCCAATCACTCACTTATAGAAAATAACTGAGTCTACTCTCAGTGCTGTATATTCTTGCGATACTGATAAAGGCTTCCAGCTAATCATGAACAATGTGGCTTGAATGACCAAAATCACAATTTCCTCATACTCCATTGTCAAGCATCCTTCAAAATGTAGTTATCAACTAGTATTAACAATATTTAAAAGTTGAATTTGTTCTATGTTGACACCTTCAAGAACTTTAAACCGTACTGAATGTATATCTACTGGAATATTAATGGCATGATAGCACTTCCTCACTCAACAGGTCTCACTGCTTCTTTCAAGTTATATTTATTTAATTCAGATGCTCTAGAGATTTTTTAAAAATTCAATAAAGTCTGAACATTTTCAGTGGGAGAGTTGACATCTCTTTTCTTGAGTATTATCAATACAGTGTCATCTGTTCAAAAGTGCTAGAGATGATGAGTGATTACAGGACACCTGTAAACTCATTACTGCTAATGCTGTCCAAAAGTGAAAGAGCAACAAGATCAGCATCATGCTGTGCTATTTTGCAGGTGTAAAAGAGTCCAACTTGTGAATTTTAAATGAATGGAGAAACTACACATTTGGTATTCTCCAACATTATTTCTAGAAGCCCCATCCAGAGCAGAATCATACTTTACTGGAATTAAACCTAATGTTATGAAGTATGACAAATCCTTGTGGTCCTTGCATTCTATATGCATGATTACACCTCTGAGTGGGAAAACACTGGTAGAATACAACGTAAGAACAACATATACTATGTTTATTTGGAGAAAAACAAAAAACATTGAGAAGGAACAATGCAGTCATAGTGCCTGTTTATTAGGGAGCGTTTTGCAAGAGCTATTCTCCTAAATTGTTTGGAAAACCTCAGCTTCTGCTATGATGTCAAATAATTGAACTTTGTTTTGCCCATCTACAGCACTTTCACACCAAAGAGGCCTAATTTAGCGAAAGGGGGCAGCAACTTACCCTTGGAGAGGGGATTTCGGCTTTTCGCTCTTGGGGAACATCCTCCGGAGACAAGATGTTGAACGTAAAAATGTTTCCATCTCCACCACAGGTAATCAGAAACCTATCATCATAGCTAGAACAGATCCCCTGGATCTGGCCATCATCATTGTCATGCACATTGAGGCACCAGTATTCCTTCAGGGTATTCACGGACAGGTCTTTTTTAGGGAGAGGATAAACACGCAGTGAGCCATCCTGCATCCCGAAAAACATCAGTGGACTGCTGGCACTGTCAAATAAGCAACGAGAAACAGTAATAGTGACAACTTGCAACAAGTAAGCTCAAAACACGATACTTGAAAAGAGCTAATCTAGCTCAATAAAAGTCACTTTCCCAAGTTTGGAAGCTGGGAGCAAAGTATTTGGATAATTTAAAGTATGTGTGATTCTACTGCAAAATTTTTTTCAGCTAACTGGCTGCTCAGGAATGTTCCAACACTTGCTAGGTGTCATGTAACTAGTCTCAACCCTGAGCTGGGCAGTGTAGCAGACACCAAGTTAAAAGCTAGAAAAGCAGTTTTTCCTCCCTCCTCCCCATTTGGTACGGATGGTGGTGAATGCAGCCAGCAGCATATTAAACTTCCTCCTTTGATGCAGAACATGCCTAGTCTTACAGGGAACCTAATACCGGGAGTCTGAAAAGAATCCACCCTTTTCATTCATATAGTGCACAGAATGTCCTGAGACACCTATATTCTTCACACAAAAGGGATGGACTGACCCCTCCATGTTCTGCTTGAGGGCTCTTTGCTAATTGTGGAAAAGAACTGCTGTTCTGGGGATCACTTTATGCAGGGACTTCTAATGGTTCACCTGAAGTTCTACAATCTAGGGTGTTTGAGTCCTAATCAGTACTTAATTAGAAATCAGACTTTTCTATCTTTGAAGGGCTTTTTAAATTATTCTGTCAGACACAAGGCCCAGTAAATTCTATTAGGAATTATAAGTGAAACTCAGTGCCAGGAAAACCAGAGAGAGTTCCTGCATACTAGAGTTGAGCCACAATTAAAAAGGCACTAAGGAGCGTACACTCCTCCCTTCCAAGTTCAATTTCATCAAGCTTTATCACAGAGCCATCTGTTACATTACAGTGTTTTACCAGAAGGAGATTTGGTGAATGGGATTGTTGTCAGTGTCCTCAATAGGAATCACTTCAAAGGGTTCATCTTTCCTGTTTTCAGGGTCTTCTTCGTGATCATGTGAGAATTCACAGTGATAGAGAAACCCTGAGTCATAACCACCCTGAAGAAGAGGACCATAAAGAAAAGGTGACATAAAAAAACTGAAGCAGCTGACCAGGTAAATGAAATTTTCAGAACGATTCTTCCTTTTGTAAGTCTCTATTATACATTAGAAAATGTTACTTCCAAACACCTAAAGATCCAGAGACAAAAATCTGTCATGATCACTGGCATTACAAGCCCTTCTACCAATATGTTAAGATTCTATCTTCTGCTTGTGAGGGAACAGCTTAGTCTTTGTGCCCATTCAAGCATCACCAATAGGGATACCTATTGGAAAATTTACCAAACAAGCTGAATTGGAGTGACACTGCTGGTTTATTTCACAACGACCACTGAAACTGTTCAGTATGAAGGGAATTCAATGTCCTGGAGATGGCAGGTTTCAAAAAATCAGATTTTTTATAAGGCAGTCCTATGTGAAGGGAAGCTTGTCACATCATGCAATCCCATCTACACGAAGTAAAAACTGATTTACCAATGAAAGCCAAAATTTTCCTGGTGTTGAATAAAAACCACAGAGGATGGGACTGGGCTCTTCTGGTATGTAGAGAGGTGGCAATGGCTCTTCTTCAGGTTCCTCTTCAGGTTCTTGGTCTATCTCAAGTCCCATCTCCTTTTGCTCCTTTATCCATTGAAGCCTTGCCCTCTCCTTCTCCTTCTTTTTTTTCTCTCTCAGTGCAATCTCCTCTTCCAGCTATTGCAACAAGCAGGGAAACACAGAGATATGAAACCAAGGCACTGCATGCATCACTGACTGAAGGAGTCTCAGAAACGAAATCCAAGGTGGTCCTGGCATTATATATATGGAATGTCTAGAGAAATCTCTTTTCTGTCAACTAAGCAGAGATCAACCATGGGACTCTCCAGTAGAATGCTCCATTTCCCTTCTCTAAAGTATTTTAACTCATGGCCCTTTGAAACAGAAATAATTCTGTCTGAGAAGCAGACTTCAACGTGTCTTCAGAGAGATTATTCCAAATATTCACCACTATGCATACTCCTTCTGCAGAACTCCTAAGTCCTGTCCTCTGCCTGCCCAGAAGAAATAAAAGTACTAGAACTCAAATTCCAAAGATTTAGTGGATCACTGATGTAGAGAAAAAGAGAGAAGCTGTAATGGACTTTACTTCTTCTGAACAATGAAGAGAAGACGTGCAGAGTTATCAAAATCTTTTAAACTCCTTTTCCATTCAAGCCTACTGTAGCATAAACAAGTATCATTCTCTAAAACAGGATCTTCCTACAAAGATATTAGATAGCAAATCATAATGAAAGATCTGGAAGTGATATCAAAAGGACATTGTTTTTCCCGAAAGCCAAATCAGCAAAGCCTTAAATATTATCAGCTGATGTTTGTCTGATTTACCTTTTTAAAATCTCCTGCTCTGGGGACTCTACAGACTACGAAAACTCTTTCAGTGCTTCACCACCTTTACTGTGAGAAATCTTCCCTTGCATCATATCTAAAACATTCTTGTTGTAACTTATTAATTATTGATATATTTCTAGAGGAAAAATAGAGCAATTAATATTCTTTCTCTCTGTAGAAACCTTTTCAACTTTAAAGATTTATAGTGTCTCCCAACAATATTCTTCTCCTTAGACTAAAAAAAAACCCACTCAAAAAAACTCAAAAAAACCAAAGCCCAACAAAACTCCACAACACTCTTTTAATCTTTTCTTTCATACGTGTGCTTTGTGATCATTCTTGTGGATCTTCCTGGGGAAAAAACACCAAGGAATCTTTCTGCTGAATAATGACTTCCTCCAAGTTATAACTGACATTCAGTAATACACCACTCAGAAGAGAGGAGCAGTTAACAGAGAAGGCAGAGAAATCACAGACTAACAACAGAAGCAGAGAGGCTGTTGGATTGTGGTGGACTGCAGATGGGACCGAGAGCCTTCTCACCGGAGTTCTCCTCCTGCGCCTCACATCAGCTTGCTTTTTAGTTTCACAAAATTAACTATAGCTGAGAGCTGGCATTACCCTTTTTTAATTTGGCTTCACATATTCTTTTAAAATGCTAGCTGTCCTTCAGAAATAAAGCACACACTTTTCAAGTTATTATGAAATATAAGAAATCAGAAATATATAACTGCTGGGGGGGGAAAGAAATACGTGTTTCATGTTTGCCTCAAGGTGAGTATATGAGTGTTTTACGACTGTTCAAAAGGAATTTCCTATAGGGCTAACATCAACCACAAAAACATACTTCTGGTGAAAATTACAAAAAATTAAAATATTTTGAGAACTAATGCACTATACTACCTTTCCCTTTCACTAATGCTACCTTCTAATTATAATCAAACTGCACATCATGCTTTCAGTGTGATGTATGTTCTATTTCAATAAACAAACAACAACTTGTAACTTTAAATGTTGAAGCACAGCCACAAATGGACTCTACCTAGCCTTCCCTTTCAAAAGCTTAGCAAAAATCCTATGATGCAATACAAGGACTAGAAACCTTTTTGGGTAGTTTTTTCCTCTGGCACAACGAAGAACATGAAATTCTGCCACAGGAGAGTTTTTTTACCTTGATTCGGGATTTAATACTATAAAAATGGAAGTATTGCATTGGCAGGTTTTTTATTTGATAGGTGGACACTGTATCCTGTTTCCCAGGGAGAGGGGCAGGAACCTGGACAGCAAAGCCATTCTCACAAAGGATGAGCAGTGTGCTCTTCTCCTGTATAAAAACACAAAAAATACAAATATAGGGCAGATGTATATATGAAATCAAGACTTATGAGAAAAAAAGTTAGTCAGCAGATGCATAAGGGACAAAGCCAAACTCCAGCCACTCTTAACTGTGTTCTTATTTAAATGGAGACTTTTAAATGGACATAAGAAATCGGTGAGCTTCTTTTATGCTATACATGCTAGGCAAAGCTGAGGAATTGAAGAAGACCTTGCCATGTACAAAGCAGCTATAATTCTGACATTGCTTAGCTTGGAAGCAGCATGATGATATTTTGAGAGTTTGCTTAAATTAAAAGATGGATCTGACCCAAGAGTTAGTTTTGGGTTGATAATTGTATGAAATTTCGTATGTTTCTATAGTAAAAGAATCGTTTATATCTTCAAGACTTGGCTCAGAGTCTTGACAAATGCTATTTAGCTTTGAGTTTGTTTGTTCTTTGATAATACGTGCTTTAAATAAGTCCTTTAAAATGTCAAGTTAGGACGAATAGGTGAGGATAATAATTATTTAGAGTTTTGAGATTTTAGAAGACAACTGTGTATTTAGTTTCAATGTGGAGAACAGAGAGAGAGGTTTACCTGATCCATTACTAAAAATGTGTAAAAAGGGCATATTAGAGTTGCGATGGAAACCTTAACCAGGATTGATATGGTCCTTGTTTCTATAAGATCTCGGTTTAAAAATGCATTCATTAAATGTAATGTATTTAATCACCAAGGTGCTTTTTAAAAATGCAAAAAAAGTAGTGTAACAGATGCTTGTACTGTGTTGAGCAGGTGTTCACATCTAGCAATGGAGACTTGATACTGGGTAGACAAAACTACTCAGTCAGAATCTAACATATCCAAGATACAATAGGTGCTTTTTTAGCAAGTAGGAGTACCTTGTCTTCAAGGAAAGGACTCAAAATGCAACTGCCATATCAAGATCTGTCACATCAGCAGTAAGACAGAATTCATACCAGTCCTTTTGCCAGCACAGTCTTCAGAAGTTGCAATGAACAAGCAATAATACCAACACCTTGCTGCTGTGCACCTGTATAATGTATCTTGTCAGCATAATGAACAGTCTCTTCTCTAAACAGAGATACTGGAACAACCAAAATTTCAGATGCTACCCTAACCCTATAACACTTTTTAAATATTAGCAAGAATCTATTTGGATATGTCCTGACATGCTTCAAACACATAATGTGAATTCCAAGAAGCATCCAAAATCTTTCCTAATGTGGTCCAAAAGCTTTGCAAAAGCCTGTTTTAACATGGGCAGGAGTCACAGGCAATAACACTCAAATAACCTCTTTTATCGAAGAAGACTAAGACCTTCCAAAAGATAAGGAACAAGATTGTTTCTTCACGGCAGGTGCTCAAAAAACATAGCAAAACCTTGTGGTTTGCATTATCCAAGGTCCAAAATATGTCCAAAATGAGTGAACCAGTGATACAGCTACACAGAATCTATCTTTCGTGTTGAAGCAGCATGACGAACAAAGTAGCAAAATGTCTTTTGCATTTTCTATGGAGAACACAGCTAGAGTCATGGGTCTTCATCTATTTTCATTGCAAGTTCTTTTCAAAATTATATTTTAACACTGTAAGGAAGGAAAGAAAGCCAACATGCACTACTCACGTGAGAAGGTGGAGACCACTGTAATGTCCGCACAGGCCCAGGGACACAGATAAATCCAAGTGGCTTGTATTCATCTTTAGCAGCAAAAAAGAAAACTGTTTTGTCTTTACTCTGAAGGAAAAGAAGAAGAAAAAAAAAAAAACCACAAAAATAAAGATGACAACCGAATCAAAGCTGATCAAAAATTCAAAAGACTGTAAGCATTTTGTGATAAAAACACATACTTCCATTTCTTTTGTTACAGGTGCCTTGGTACTTAGAATTGGATTTCCATGATGATTACTGTGAGGAAATAAAAATGCTGTCCATGTTGCTCCAGGGCCGTGAATGCACCCATAGCCCTTGATTGCTCTTATGGGCCATTCTGGCACCCCCAGACATGTGCTTCTGACCACTGCTCCAGCAGTTCCTTTAAAGCTCAGGCTCAGGCCTGATTTTTCAGATAAGACTGCACAACCTGATTTTGCCAGACAACAAGAAAATCCATAACTGGTGCACAGCATGATTCATGGCAGCTTAAATCTTACATTAAGTGAAATGCATGGCAGTTCAGCTCAAGGAACGCGTAACTGCAAATGCACTGATCACAGCTGAGGACCAGCTTTTAAAAAGAGAGACCACATCAACTTGAAATCGTCTCAAAGACTACCAGGCATACTGACAAACCGACCGGCTGACTCTGCGGTAAGGCCAAACAGTGCGTGGTAGCAGCTGGAGTGCTGCCAAGGGGGTGTACAAACAGACTTGCTTTTACTAATTCCAAGATCCTACAAAACTAATTCCAAAATGAACCAAATCCATCTTCAAAGGGGATTACAGAATTCACACTAAACAGTCCAGTAATTCACAAAATGAATTGTGTGAATTGCACGGTTGCTTTCCTTCAGAAAAACAGATGTGAGTGCAAACAGATCCTTCTCTCAGCAGTGCAGAGAACTACAACAAGCAATCAACAGCAGTAACACAAGTATCACTGTATTGTTGGTGAACAAACTTTACCTTATCTCTTTAAATAATCTCTACATTTGTGGCTTAATAAAAATAACCAAAAGAAATTATACATACCCCTGTGGCAAACACATCTCCATTTTGTTCATATGCCAAGGCTGTAACTGCGGCAGAATGAGGTTTGAAAGCCTGTTTCAGATTTATCTCTGCCTTCTCTGCACTGGCCTGTTCTGCACGACCGGGCAGTTGTTTGGGATCATAAACTTCGATTATGCGGACAACACCATCTTCAAACCCCACAGCAACTACACCTCCTGTAGGATTTACCTTTAAGTGAAATGAAGAAAAAAATCACAGCATACATCTGAGACCTTAGAAGAATCCATATGGCACATGCTCTTGTGTTTGTCTGTAACTCATCTTATATGGAAGTGTTGCTGAAGCACAAAGAAGATTTCATACATGGGAAATGTTTATTCTCTCTAATATGCTACCATAAAGGAAGGGAGAGGATTGGGAGTTATTATTTGGTTTGGATTGTATTTTGTTTTTTTCTAACTGGTAACATGTCATTGAGACTGGAAATATTAATAAGGATGTGGTAATGTCTGAGGAAGAGGTAATTCATACTGACATAAAGATATATCAGTAGCTTCTTATGGAAAAGAGTTGGAACTCAAAACAGAATTATTGTATTACTCTGAATATAATACTGAGCATCAAATGTAGGTATGATTTTTGAAGAGGTGAGGGGACAAGCGTGGGTCTGGCTGACTCCGTGTAAAGTACAAATGTCAACAGGGACAGCTACTTGAGATGGAAAATAGGAGTTTTTACTGTAAGGCCTGTAGGTAAGCCAATTGTGAGAGAGAAAGGTTAGAAGAAAGAGGCCTGTATTTTAGCTGGATATAGCTGGACTTGCAGATTTAGCTGATATTAGCCACACATGATAGTGCCTTAAAGTCATTTACAAGCTGAGCCAGCTCCAGACATGGCACACTAGAAATGAGACCAGAAGCAGAATTGCGGTGTGAAGAGGTGAATGTAAATGGATAAGCTTTATCCATTTGTCCACATCCTGTTGAATGGCAGCACAACCCTTTGGAGTATCAGGCACTCCTCTCGGTCTTGTATCATCTGCAAACTTGCTGAGGGCGCATTCTGTTCCAGAGTCCAGGTAATCAATGAAGAATATTGGCAGCTGTAATGACCCCTAGGGAACACTGCTAAAGACTTGCCTCTAGTTGGGTTTTGTGCCACTGATGCAATCCCTGGGGTCTAGCCATTTAGGCAGTTTTAAATCCATGTCACTGTTCACTTATGTAACCTGTACATTGCTAGTGTGCCTATGATGACTTTATGGTACACAGATGCTCCAAAGTATGCTGGATTAAATTTTCTTAGATTAATAGCAGAGATTTTCAAATACATTTGAGCACCTAAAGCTGGGTATAAGTATCTAATGGGATTTTAAATGCAGCTAGACAGACTAAGTACCCTTTGTTTCTCAGACTGTGTTTAGTAACAACTTTCATAAAACTGAACTGAGTCAGTTTTGTGATGCTGTACAATTTATTGTGGTAGACAGTTTAGCTCTTGGATGTATAGGTCATCATCACCTAACAGCATCTCTGAAAGGCTGCGTGGCCAGAATTATTTTAAAAAAGCACTCTCCCAGTGTAACCCTCACCTTGAAAATTCAAGTTCTTTCCTCCTAAACTTGCTTATAATTAATCCACCAGGCTTGCTACATTTCCTCAAGAACATAACTAGACACTATTTTAATTAAAATTAGCAAATATGTCTAAAAGTGATAGACTCCACACTCCACAAATGATCAGTTCTGGCAACAGTTTTTTATGATTTATCTCCAAATGTTTGTGGATTGTCTGGCCTGTCATTTCAAAATGTGTTGACTAACTCGTGTTAATTGACAATTACTCTGCGTGGGTTAAATAGAAGCTGTTAGTCTATAAACTAAGACTACTTTCCAGACTGCACACTGAGATCTGATTTTTCAATCTCGAGAAGACACAAAGTAGGATACCTGATAATCCATAGTAAAGTCGAACTGTACACATACTATATACATACATACCACTCCACAAAATTATATACGTACAACTACAGTATATTCCACCATAGCCTAACAGTGACCTCTTTCATGTCTTGTTTGCTGAGCAGCTTTCTTGATGCTGGCAGGCTCACAGGCTCCTTTATGAATTTTTGTTAACATGCTAGCAAAAACTCACAACATATGGTGCCCACGTCAGTGCTGTTCCTCCTTGTTTAAACTTGATTTCACTCAGTTCAGTGTTGCTGCTGAAATCATAGATACGGACCGACCCTGTGTGGAAACAAGACAGTAAGAATGTCTTTCTTGCAATATCACTTACATGTTAGGACTTACAAAGAAATGTCTATTTATTTGAATTAAAATCTGGATAGAATGTATTTTTTCTCTTTTGAGTAACAAAATGCCTGCCTGGAAAGACATGACCAATGGTTAAAGAGTACCACAGCTAGCATGGTGTCCATGAACAAAACATATTCTTTCTTCACTCTTTAACTTACACAGAAACAAGAGTTGTCAAGGATAAGGATTGTCCATGCTGACCATTAACGTGTAATTTTCAAGTAAGCACAGAACTGTGGCACACTGTAAGGAGTATCTGTACTGAAAACTTAGGAAAAGATGATATGCTACTACTTGGGATTGCCTAGGGAGGAAAACAATTAAAGCGAGGAAAATATTTAAATTAATGAAAATAGGAGATTGTCCACAGAAGACCCAGTTTCACCAGAAGGAAAATTAACAGATTCGCAGGCGCCCATTTTGGTTTGCATAAAATTCCGTTTCAGCTGGCATATATCCAAAGTGTCATTTGCTCAACTGGTAGGAGTTTCTCTTCAGGCTAGAAGAGTATGTGCATTGTAGAACACAGATAAATTATAAGATACTACTAACAAAAATAGAATTAAAAGACCTTGTAGCGTTTTCTGAGCAGTGTAAATGACATTGATGACATTGTTAATGTTCTGGACAGTTGTTCTTCTTTCAAAGCACAAAAAAAGCTAACAGTGAGAGGCCTAAATGGCAATATTTATACAAGTTAAATAACTATGTCTATAATTACATGTTATCTGTTGTTGAGAGCATAATAGTTACTGCATTTTCTAAGAAAGACACAAATATTAATATTCACAATGGCTTACACAATGCTAGAGGTGTATGTAATCCCTTACAAAACAAAAATCCCAACACTTATAAATTCAGAGTCTTGAATACAAATGCTGTTATTCAAACCAGATGTCTCATCTTTTCAGACGTTCCTTCAGAACAAACAGAATTTACAGTGTTTCCTGTTAAAAACTTCTGTTCCTAAAATCCCAGGTTTTTAAGATGAAGCAGTCTTAGCGAATTGTTTCAAAAGCATTAATGATTTCTTTGCTTTAACTATTAAAGGATTTTGTGGGAGGTGACTTGGCAAGAGCAAATACGCAACTTCAGTATAAAACAGAAGAGCTCCAAACCAAGCATGACTGCTCTTAGAAAGCAATCATGACGGTGGTATGAGAGGAAAGAAATAGGGGCACTTACGGTCAAGAGCTGTGGTGGCCATAAGGTAAGTAATGGGAGAGACGCTCATGGCCTCAATCCTGCCAGAGTGAAAGGTACACAGGCACTCTGGATCATGGGTCTGCAGTGCAAAACAGAAGAAGAGAAATTCTGCAACGTTCTACAGCTGCACTTACAAGGCGTTACCAGTCATTTTTTGGCAAAGCTGGAAAATCTAGACAGGTGCTCTCTGTGTGAACAAAATCTGGCAAGCACAAGATATCTGTATGCAATTCCCTTTATTTTATTTAAATGTTCATAGGAAGAACATTACCAAAATTAGCATAGGAACATTTTGTTCATTTAAAAGTCCATCATTTTCTATGTGAATATAAAGGGGAATGCCTTTTGTTAAGTGGTTTCAGGCTTGCAATTAATGTTTTAAGCAATGAGTTGTTGCTCTGAAGGCAAAGAAAATGCTCTCAAGTTTGGGCTTATGCTGCCTGGGAAATCATTTCATCATCCAAGGATTCTAGGTTTTGCTATACTTCTTATAGTAAGGTTTGTAAGTCTTTTATTTAGCATAAAGTTCTTGGAACATATTTTACTTTTCATAACAGAATTTTATTCCACTCACAGGATTGTTCCCGTTTACTTTAATATGTTTGGGAGCAAAAATAAAATGCCCCCTTTTTTCACCTGTGTCATCTATTTCTCCCTAGCAGTACCACTGGTTCCCAGGAGGCTAAAACATGTCAAGTTGTCATTTAGAGACAACAATAAGGATTGTTTCAAACACCCATCTAGATAGGCTACATCAATAGTCCTTGGACTCATTTCCTGCATCCATGCAACTTTCATTAGCAGTTTATGAGAATAAAACTTCTTTAGAGTAGCTTGAATTTGGCAGCCAAAATTTCAGGAATCAAAAATCAAATTACTCTCTATAATCCTGAACAATCATTATAATCAACTACATTTGAAATTTTTAATGAAAAAAAAAAGTCTGTTTCAATGCTAAAATTTTCAACTGTGCAACTTCATAAAACACAAATTTTATTGCAGATTCAACTGGTATATTTAAAGGATGCAATAGGATATGGTTCCTATTACAAAGAAACTGAAAAAATCAGAAGAAGGAAAAAACAAGCTTACCATATTTGAAAAAGTCAAATCCAGCTTCCAGATTGCTCCATTTGTATCCTACAGAAGGAAAAATGAAACATGCAAGTTGAGTATTTTCAGACTCAATTTAGAAATAAAACTGCGCACCTAAAAATTCCTTAATGAACATCACTGTGAAACAGAAATGACTAAATGTGATGATGTTGGTCCTATGCATCCCATCCATCAGATCAGAGTAATAGAACTTAAACAATACTCTTTGGCATTCTCCTATTCTTACGCAGTTCTGGCTCTGAAAGCCAGAGTCTCACATCTCATACACTAAAAATACAGCATAGCATAACATCGCATAGTTCAGCTGGGAGGGACACACCAGGATCATCTAGTCCAACTACCTGACCATTTCAGGGCTGACCAAAAGTTAAAGTATAATATTAAGGGCACTGTCCTCTTAAATGCCTCTTAAACACTGACAGGCTTGGAACATAAACCACCTCTTTAGGAAGCCTGTTTCAGTGTTTGAAATAATAAGATTATATATCTGGAGAGAGACAGAGAGAGAGCGAGAGAGAGAGAGAGAGAGGAAAAAAATGAATTTTCTATATACCAGAAGAAGATTGAACTCTACCAAAAAGAAATGCACTGATTCGTAATGGACTTCTGCTGTTACTCAACATCACCTCCCCCATTCTGTGTTTCTCGACAGAGATGTATGTACTTGAATGCATCTTACCTGAGCGTACCAAACAGTCTGTTCCTGGTCCTGAACTTTTGACATGAAATTCAGGCTGACGTTCTTGCCAACACAAAGTTCATTCATAGGCTCCACCTCCAGTAAACCTGTCTCATCCACAGAATCAGCACCATCTATTATCTCAAAGTTCCACACCTTCATGGCATTGGAAGCATTTAAAAAAAAAAAAAAACCAACACTTTTTTTAGTAAAGCCAGGTTGTTTTCATACGCAATAATACAGAAATTCAAAATTATAAGAAAGCAAAATCAGTGCTTTAAATGTAACTTAGAACAGTGACAGTAGCTTAGATTCAGCCCCGGCACTAGCAGAGCTAGTGGCATGATACCTGGCAGCTTCAGAACTACAGAGAGTTAATGATATGTGTGGGCTCTCGGCATTGCTGAGGCAGCACAAAAGAATGGGAAATAAGACACATCCATGTGTGGGATAAGGACATGACATCAGCTAGCACGTTTATAATCAAGTGAATTTTCCTAATGGGATAATACCAATTTATAAAACACAACAACAACAACAAGAAAAACTCTAGGGCATTTGAAACCCTCCACTAACAGTCAGTTTCCCATTGATTGTCTGGGTCGTTTCACACAGCATCAGAAGACCCATCATGTTTTCCCTTAAAGAGCAGGCAAACAAGATTGCTAGTTAATTTCTGTGTAATTTTAACATTAATAATGTGAGCTTTCAAATACTCAGAAAATTAATTTGAAATATTCCTGCAGTTTATTATTTATTTTCTAAATAACACCACATGCATCAATAGTCCTGAAAATTATAAAGAACGACAAAAACTACACATGAAAAAAATGTTCGAATGCAGGCAAGAACAAAGCTGTTAGAGAACAGCTGAAAATTGCTTTGATTTACTAAAGTAAAAGGTGATTTATTTATTATTGTTAAACGGGGAACACTTTGTGAACGCTGTCCGATTCAAACACATGCACTGTGGAGATGTGCTCTTATTTTGTTTGTTCTAAAAATTCATTTTCAGAAACTGCACTTCAAAATTTTCTCCAAAAACCTGGCAAAGAAAATATGTAACCTTTACCTGCTGACCATATAATTTGCACACCTAAAGGCAGAGCAGAAGGAAAACTTACCCGAATGAACCCATCTTTTCCAACAGTGATAAGTTCTCCTTCCTCAAGAACTAACTGGTTGACAGGGCCGTGGTGACAGGGCTGGTGTCCCTCTCGACAGAGCTCTACTTTAATGAGGCCCCCTTCCCAAAGCAGCAAGTTGCCCCATTCAGTTCCTGAGACAACCTTCAATGCAAATGAAGATAAGCACATGAGCACGTGCACTGAATTGTGCAGAAATACTGGCAAGAACCCAGTTAACATTTGTGCCTTCCTTTCATGAAAGCATTAAATCAATAGCAATGTACAGATATTTGCAAGAGAGGATGTAAGGGGTGAAAAGGTTCAACCTTTTAGCAATACGATATAATTTACATGCAGTGAAATGGTTGAAGATTCGGACTAAAAGTCTTTATATTTCTGTAAACTAATGTTTTCACTACCCCATTAGAAGACCCTCAGCTCTAAGCCAACAGAAATCTTTAGTCTGTGAATTACAACACTAACCGTATTTTTCAATTATTATAAAGCCAGACAAGTTTTAGGTTAATTAATGTCAATATTATATGATCAGAACAAGGGTCTAATATTATATTATCATCTAGGGTCTAATTCAAATCACTTTGAATCAAATAGTAACTCTCCAACTTACACAGTAAACTTTATAACAAAACCTAAGAGGGAACATAAAATCTTCTCATTTTCTTTTTGTCATTTTTTCTCACTTACCTTCCCATCAGGGAGCTCCACAAAACCTAAAATGTCAGACACTGCTGTTTTTCCAAACCTGCCCAAAGCTCCTTGTAACTTGAGACCAGTTAATGTGAGAGCCATCTTCCAGAACCTGAGTAAGAAAAAACACCCCTCTCTGATACAAGATTTCTTACACACTCTTCAGTCCCTCTTAGACATTGCAATACTTTTACTAGGGCTGTTCATTTACTACTATTTTTCACAGGAGAACTTGTGTTTTTTCTTTTGAAAATGAAATAAAGCTTCGTAACTACACAAACATTTCCCTATACAACCCCTATGAAAAAGCTAGCAAAAGCATTTGGAATGGGTAGAATGAAGATTAAATTACTATTTAAAATTAAGAAGTGTAAAATCAGTTGCTGTATCTTTCCAGCTACAACCTATACATATAGTTAGGGATACCTATTTTATTCTTGCTGTCTCCAGTGTATGATGCTCAGCTTTGTAAATCCAAGGGACTGAGGTCTTCACTGAATTTCATAGAAGTACTCTTGTGCACTTGAACTATATTACAAAATCTTACCGAGCCAAAGGTTTTGTCCTAGATCTTAATAGTTCTTTTTTAAATTACTGCATTACAGAAAAATTAACACCTACTGCAATTAGGGATGGTTCACTGTGTGTGCAGAAGACATTACCTTTAAGATAGTGTTGGAAACTGAAATTTGAGACCACATTTGGGTGAAAGGTCATGTTTGTCATGTTATAAAAGCTATGTCAGAGTTTATTCATAGCATTTTAGCTCAAAAGAAAGTTCACAGGAGAGTTTGTTTTGTCAGATTTCCATAAATAATGCATTCTAAACAACATTTGTTCTGGGTCTGAATAAGTAATTTACTATTTCAGACCCATCTTGCAACCAAACTATAAAGCAAATCTCAGATTTTCATCTGATTCCTCTGTTAAAATTCAAAGAAACTTTAGATGCATTATAATTTTAAAGGTATAATTTTTATTACAATAGATTCCCATTCATATCTTAAGTCTCTGCTGTGTTAACATTGAGTACTAGATAAATACAGAACACAAAACTAGAGCTTAAAGTTCTTGTTTATTTTTTATTACAAATGGATCCATGAACTTACCAGAGAAGGGAAGAAAATCTTTTGTAAGCCTTCCTTGGAGGCTTTTGGTGGGATCAGAGGGTTTCTGATCCTTGACTTGGCAACCAGCTCTAACAGCTGCCCAAACTGCAGGTGACTTCAAGAAAGGTAGAAAGCCCAGAAGGCATACATGCTATGTTACCAGCTAGATAACAAGTATATATAAATATTTTTTATTACTTCTTCCCAGTGCCTGTTGAAATTACAAGAATGGAGCCAGTGGTACTGACATTTAACATCAAGCATCATCCTTTTCGGACAGTGAAGGTGTTAAAAGGCTTGTTTGACTGGCTGAAGGATTTGAACTTCCTCATTTTTGTAATTGTAATGCCCAGGTAAAATAGCATTCCTCATTGCTCCACGTTTGCCAGAGATACATCCCTGTTAGTCATCTTCTATCTATTGTGACTTCAGAGGTGATATGTATTTATCCTAATCAGTAAACCTACTTGATGTGTCCTGATCCAGATGTAGTTAGATGCTCTTCATTCTCAGCAGAAAACCTGACCTTGTAAACATCCTGTGCAAAAGCTTTTGACCTCAACACAATCTCTTCTTGTTTCCAGTCCCAGATAGTCAGCATGTAGTCAGGGCTGCTCCCAACAGAGGCCAACAAAGTGCCAGCACGGTTGAAATCACCAAAAACATAGGCTTTCTCTGTTCCACCTGAATAAATGTACAACCTCAATACACATGCAGAGGTAGAGACAATATGAAAATCTACTCAGAAGGAGCTCAACTTTCACTGAAGTTATTTTTTTTCAATAATTAATAGCTCTTGGTTGGCTATCTCTACCAAATAAAAGTTTCCTCCCATGCAATAATGAAAAAGCTTGAAACCAGTGTTTCCTATTTTTGCTGTGAAGGATTTAAAAGTTGTATTTCCTTCTAAACTTAAAGTGACCCAATACTCTATCTGCTGGGATCTATAAACACTAGCCCGCCTGTGTAAAATGAAAACAGAACTTTTTACACTACCTTGAAGTATTCTGTAGGGCCTCAGTGAAGGATATTTGTAGATGATAAGGTTTGGCTTCCTTCCTTTTTCTCCTACTGCAAAGTACTGCTTAGTAGGGTGTGCCTTGAAAAAGCAAAAGTCCTGTTGCATGCTGTAATGACGCCTTTGTCTCTATCCTGTTAGTTATTGAGTTATTGTATTTACTCACTCATTAGTCAAAGCATACTGTCATAAATAGTAGGTTGCATTTTTCTGTGCATTTATTCTGAACAACTGCTAATCTATTGCTCAATATCAGAATGAAGCTACTATGCACACAAAATGGTATATTGCACATATAATCGGAACCATACAAACTGTGAAATAACTTGCTTTATGATGCATTCTTTTACTATTCCTACCTCACTCAACCCTCACTAGCTAATCTTTCCATAGCAGCATTTGTGTCAGCAGCCATCTACTTCTACAGCCATCAGCTTCAGCAGACAGCTGCAGAAAAGCCATGCTGAATGACACTATTCTGAAGATGTAAAAATGTACACTTATTTCCCAGCAAAGGCTGCTTACAATGAAGCAGAGCAGTCTGAGGCTGCTAGTCTGAAAGCCTTGCTCATGTGAAATAAAACTGAGAGATGGCAGAGCTTTCACAGGGTAAGGTGCTTCAAATTCAGAGATAGCACTTGAGAGTTCAAGCTCTTGGTAAGTTCACTAGAGTGAAACCAGACACTTATTCTCTTCATTTGTACAGGAACTTGATTTTTTAAATTTTAATGGCAAGTAAAACTCTATACTAGTATCACTATGACTAGGACAGATTAAGTGTTAAAAAATAAGCGTTGCTATGAGCCAAAAGATTTAAACAAGAATTTAAATTAATTAAAATGAAATTAATTTTATTCATTAAAATTAATCCCAGCTGGCACGTGTCAGTCTTTTTAGGTACCTGAGCTTAGGACTGAGGTGTGCAGATATTTATCCTCTGCCAATTATATTGATGGGATGAGTAGCCTACACTGCATGGTTCACACACTCCTCTAATCAATACCACGCTTTCTTACATACATGCACGTGCAGCTGTAGAAATCTCCCATATCTGGCAACCAAGCAAACATTTTTTTTCCTAGAAAGTGACTAGCATTCTAAAGCAAGAAACAAGAGCCATACTGCGATAAATCCAATTCCACCACCACTGCTGCTCCGGAGATATCTCTGAGATTTAGTTTTCAGATCCTGGATCACCACCTGGTTGCCTGCTATATACAGCAGTTTATGGCTATCCATCATCTGCAGGTTTACAGGTCTAGTGGACTCGTATCCAAAAGAATATCTGGGAACAGTCCAATAAGGAAAAGATTAGACACTGGCTTTCTAGAAGAGTTTACTAAGTGGATAGGAATGCTTAAACCGAAACTGAAATGGGAATACTGAAATTAGTGACTAAAAGCCTGATGGCAGCAGATAGTTTTCTTCAGTGTACAGTGAAAAAATATATCAAGGCTCTATAAGTGAGAGGAAGGCACAAGTGAAGGCCTTCTAAAGTTCATATTCCATCCTTTCATCTCCACCACAGGCCACACCTCTTGCTTCTGCTGGATCCTTTGGAGCTGCAAGGAATTCATATTCTATGCATGTTCTTTTTTCAAACAAATGCGAGACATGTGCATCAGATTACTAGAAACTATTCTACAAAGAGAGAGATCCGACCAAGAGATCAAACCAAGGCAGTTTTTGAGCTCACTTCTTAAACATTTATAGGCAGATGTAGAGAAGGGAAAATCCAGTCTTCAACAGCAACTGAACTGTGTCTGCAGAGAAAACCACCAGCACATACAGAAGTCACGTATCATACCCTACTTGGCCATACCTAACAAAGGATTTATTGTAGCTCTTAATTGGTGGGCATCACTTCCTTCATTCTAGCAGTTTAGATCTCCTGAGCACCAGGACTACAAATCTACCTGGTTTCTTCCCCGCTTCCTCCTTACTAGTTCTGTGAGGAACTATGAGCTACACAACAGCTCTTCTGCCCTCCCCGCAGCTTCTAGTGTGGCTATACAGGAAGGGAGAGCTTTGCAGTGGACATTCTTATGCTAGTCTTCTGCCTGGTCACATTAGCTTGTCCATGATCTAGTTCTACAGGAGTACTTACAATAGCAAGCACTTTGTCTAGTAAGAAATGTTTAAGAGGTCAAGACAACATTTAAGATTAAATTCACCCAGAACCATAACTGGTCATGATTCTTACCTGTGTCCCAACCAAAGGCGTTCCACTAATGCCACATAGGCTATTTCAAATTCAATAAATACGATTTTAAGAGCACATATTAAATATCATTAGTTTTGAATTTGCACAAGCTCAACAGAAAGGATACTTAAGAGTAAGGAGGTTAATGGGTATCTCAGAGTCTTCAGTGACAAATGGTCGTGAATGTATATCTTCATAATTATAGAAGAAGGTTTCCGAGAGTTTCCTTTTTACCTCCTCAGGCTTTTTTTGTTTTTCCGAGGGTACTTCACTCTTCCCTTGGTCTTCTGACTCACCTTCGGCATCTCAGAAGTGGGAACATAATGGAAATTTATATTCATCATAAATTTTACGTTCCTTGCTGATATTTATGTTCCTTGCACCTAACCTCAAAAGGGGAGGAGTCACACACCCTTTGCCTCCTTTGACAGAGTACTAAGTACTTCATAGCTCAAAACAGGGGTGCCATGTCTTAGTAACTACTGATCCTGGCACAGTCTGTAATGAGTGCTCCCTCAGGCAGAAAAATTCTGAGACTTTTAAGAATACTGATTTTAAAACTTAAAGACTTACCAAAGCAGCTCAGTTGAGGTTTGCTTTAGGTCTCAGCTTTAGAAACCAAATAAATTTTAGAGTGTCTCCTTTCAATAGCTATTGAATGCACATTGTTGTACAAAACAATTACTAAAACCACATACAACCCACCACCAGAAGACATCATTGTCCTGAAAAAGGCACAGTGATAATGTGTGACCCAGGGTAGTTCTTCGCTGGATTGCAATGCACAGTGCCATCAACTTGACTTCCAATTAGTCGTAAGCATTTGTTCAAAGTAGTTTCCAGTTGGATATCTCAGGACAAACTCCCATTATCTATTTTGTAAGCTTTTCATGCTGTCCTGACCTTTTTCACTCCTAGGTGTTCCATGAAAAACAACCAATGCTGTTAGCATTAAGTATAGGGAGAAGCTTGCTTCCAAAAAACAGTAATTTGAAATTTAGGGGAAGGAAAGAAACACATCCTATAATAGGAAAAAAAGTATAATAGGAAGATCAAACAAATGCCAAAAGTAATCCAGCAATACATAAAAAAATTCTTCCAAGGGGATTTTGTTATCCATGCCACCTAGATGTAGTGTGTTGGATGACGTGCAGGACACTTGAAATAGACCCTGGGCAGGCATTTCAAGATGAAAAAGATGTTAAAAAGAGAAATACAGGCCTCTGGCTGAAAGAGTTTGGTGGAGTCAACACCCTGATTGCAGTATTAGCTACAGAGACAGGCCTAAGCAGCAAAAACTTTCAAGGGGAGGCACTTTGTGAGCTGAGGGACAGCAGAAACTGGAGGTACAGTGGTTAGCCCAGAACCTCACTTTGACCAGAGCCAAAATAAAATTGGGAAACACCAAGAGCAGAAACTGGAGATGAACACTTCCTATGAAGGAAATGGTTAGTGGTGGGAGAAGACAGAAGCTACTGTAGGTTCAGTATTGAAATCACTATATAATGGGCAGAAGTACTCACGGACACCACTAAGATCTTCCTGTTCATCTTCTGTTGGTTCCTCATCATCTCCCTCCTGTTCCCTTGGAAAAGATGGCATGTCCTCTCTACCTGGTGGTGGTGAGGAGGAACCTTTAGAATTTTTGCATTCATCTGCTAGTTAGACCGTTTTCATTTCCTCTCCAATGCTTTGAGATTCCCAAAGATAATATTTGCCTTCTATCTGTACACAAACATGGATAACCCAAAGGTATGTCCTACCTTATAGAGTGAATTAATTGGTTCAGGTTTTAGGACTCCAGGCTCAGCATACAGAAAGACTTTCATCTAAATACTGTGTAACAGGGGAAACTGATTTAAACTGATTTAAATGTTTTGGCTTTCTCTTTAATACACTGTGTAGAGAGATCTGTTTTTGAGACACCAAGACTATTCCTTCACCTTTCTGGTGGACTTCACTAAACCATCAGGACGTAGACATTCTGAGAGCACCTAATATCTCAAATGGAAAAGCAAGAGAGATGAATCTTTAAGAAAAAAAATCAGCTTTTCTTCAACACATTCTATAATAATGGAAAATTAATTTAAGAAGTTAACACAATTTTAGAAAAATTGAAAAATTTAAGCAGCTTAATAACACACATACACAATGTGTGTATGTGTGTTATTTTTTTCATCTTTCAGATTATCATTTTCAGGGTGCTACAATTTCACTAGTTTTTTTATCCTTGGGAGTGGAAAATGTCAAAATTTTTCATATAAAAACCCAAAACACTGACCCTTTTTATAAAAGTCTTAGAAATAAGAAAAAAAAAGAGCATAAGCATTACTCTTATTCTAATTTTGTTCTGCCTTCTGATTTCAAAGGTGTTCTCCATTTCCAAATAAAACACCTTAAAATGAACATTGGAGCAATTTTTTACAGATATTACAGTTATAAAAAAAAGTTAGAAATCAGAAAATTCAGAAGTTGAATGTAAAGAAACCTAGATATTCAGAATAAGAAATACAGGCAGGATGCAAGCGAATTTCTCTTTATTTGTAAGCATGACTTTGATAACAAGGAAAAGTTCCTAAATATGCATTTGCTGTTTCTGGCTTTGGGTCAGAATCCATTTGGGAAAAGATATTTAGAGAAATTTCAGACTTTTCAGATATTTCAGGAAAGGCAAAATGCCCAAACATAATGACATCCAATAGAAGGTCAGTGAGGGCAAAGAAAAATTGTAGGTATGTCATTCTTGTCATTAGATATCCAATCTTCATCCAAGGATTCTGAGTCTCTGCCAGAGCCTGACTTACCTGCATAATTTCACTTAAGAATTACCAATGAGCTTTTATCCCTCAGCAGTGCTGAGAAAAACTTGAAAACAGACATTCAGAAAGTTTTACATTTAGAAAACAAATGAAAACAATTGCAATTTATCTCAATATATTTAAATGAAATTCATGAGTTTTTAATGGGGTACGAAAACTGATATCACTGAAGTTGAAGAAAGAGTTATAGACTATTCGCATAAATATATAGTGGAGTGTTCAGAGACCTGAATTCTAATTCCAAACCCAGTAATGACGTGTACAGTTTGTATCAGCCATTTCACCTCTGGCTGTCTCAGTTATCTCCTGTGAAAAATGAGATAATAATACTTACCCATCTTAGCAAAGTGTTTTGATATCCATAGAGAAAAGAGCTATAAAATTTCACATTATTGTAGCTAATTAGCAATCATTTATCTTATAAAAATTAAGACTATCATAGTTTTCATTATAAATTAATTCCTGTCTGGAAAATGCTTTAGGCTGAAAGAGGGTATGAACATTTCTGCCTGCATTGATATCTGGGTTCTAGTTAAAGAAATCTATTGCAATGTCCATTGTGCATATTATTGTGATAGCGTTCAAGCACTGTGCCAAAACAAACTTTGAATTTAAAGACTCAGAGGAGGCTCAAGGGGATAACATGTCTACTTTGGCTGCAGATTATTGGTTTCATGAGCTGGTTGATCCAGAAAATTTATGTGCAGGTTCACAGTGCCAAAACCATGCATTTCTCTGAGTGTTGATTTTCTTTTCCTGCATATTTTTTTTTTTTGAGACAGATTTCCTACATCAGAAAGAATTAGGGCTTTTGATACTGAAAACTGAGATAGTATCAAGTAGAACTGATGTGATAAATCTAGTGGGGAAAAAACAAGTCAGCAGTCAGAATTTTTCTGCCAACACCTAACCAGGGCAGTGTATTTTTCCTTCAGCCCTAGTAAATCAAGACACTGACTTGAAACACTGTACCACATCAGTTCCACCATTTATAAGAACTCAGTCAGGAGTGAATTCCAGTTGCCCTTGTTTCAGTGGCCAATGCTGCAAACTGTGAATTTCAGCAAAGCTTCATTTTCTTTCAAACTGCCTTTCTCTTAGCTTGTGTTCTCAAAGGCCACAGAATGGAGAAATGTGTTCACTCTGGTATATGCTTTCAGTTATTTAAAAACTAAAATGTTTTTGCAATTTTGCTCCCACACAGAATCCCTACATACGGAAGCCTCTCAAAAACTCTCCATAAATTTGGACATTAAGAGATTTCTCATCTCAGACAATTGTCTCATTGATTCAAATTATAGCATAATTAAATGAAATGGGTGTTTATTTGGTAACATGTAAACAAATTCAGTGAGATGACACCACTTTCTTTCTAGTTTGTCATCCTACACTTTTCATCTTTCCAGAAAAGAAGATGTTTAAATGTGTAAGCCTCATAAATGCAGTTCTTGCCTTCATAAACCCTGTGACTGACACTTCAACTGCATAAAATACATCAAATTAAATAATGATCAAAATGCAGCCTACAGTTTTACTGTAGAAACAGAACATATCTAATAGTTATTTTAAGCTGTCTCTGCCCTACCATTAAGCAAGTGTGCTTAAAAGGCATCACCTATCAGCTTTTACATCTACAGAAGGGTGATAATTCTGTCCACTAATCCGGGATATGTAGAAATAGGGAACTATTAATGCTGAACATAACTGCAATGCTACTAGTACCAGAACAAGCAAGAGATTAAAAATTCATCTCTACATTGTGCTACTTCTTCAGGATTTTATGTTTTGGTTCACCTTAAAATATGCCATTTTTTGTAGAAGAGCCTTGGACACTGGTGGGCTTTGGGGAAAAAAAAAAAAGACACTTGGTCTTTCTTTCAGGAGAGATTGTCTTGTGTGTTACTCCTTTGTCTTTATTCCACATGAAGGAACTCAGTTTGTCCCAGGACGTCCAATCCTGACTCCTCTTAGCACTGCACTACGATCTTTAAAGGCTATCGCACTCTGCTCTTTCTCACCCGGGGGCATTACACTGGCCTAAAATATGGCTGCAAAATTCAGCTGTCATGAGGGGTGTCTGCCAAGAGGAACTGCATAGTAATCATCTCTTCCAGGATGAGGCATCTTCTTCAAGTCTAACTCTGCTTGTGTGTCAGATTTCTCTGCACCTGCCAAGTCCTGCTCGTTTAACTCACTTTCAAACAGTCTCCTGTCTCCTCAGCACTTTTTTCTGAATCTTCCATTTCTTTATGAAAAACAGCAGACCAGTGAAAAACTGGTCTTCAGACCACATCAGAGTACATCAGCAATTTACTGGGCTGATGATGAGCACAAAATGTGCAAGCAGGAGAGTTCCGCAAAATTTTTTTAAGTTCACTCAAAAAAATATTGAAGTCTTTCAGTGCTTATACACACAAAGAAAAATATCTCAGTGTAAATCAGGCATAGGTAACCAATGCTGTCTGTTAATCATTATCCACCAGCATTACTACAGAATTAGTAATGAAAGTCAGTTTTAGGCAAGCAACGTAAGTTCCCAAGGAAAAAAACTTTGTATGAGAGAATATTGCTGTCTCTTTTACAACAGCTAGAAGACCTCAGAGCAAGGAGAATAAGAGAAGATATCAATTCTTACAACAGTGAAGTCTATAAATTATTTACTAGTCAGAGACTGAGATGGCAAGGATAAAGCTACAAAGCCGGATCTAGACACACCGTCTTTACCATAGCCCCATTGTCTCTTTTTTCCCCCATCAGAGAGAGAAAAGAAATAGATGGAGAGCCCTTCTTAGAACCTCACTATTGCTGTGTTGCACACACGCAAAATATTTTCTCGTAAAATTAGGAGAAATAAAACCTAACTCTAATTTCCAATTTACACCTAAAGTAGCCCTCTCTATGATCCAGATATCCTACTTCTTTCTCATCCAAGCAACTGTTTCAAGTCTCTTAAAGCCTGCCTTGTGAATAAAGGTTACCAGGTTTTTATTAAGCAGAAACCAGAGAGGGTGATATCACCAGTTACTTATTAACTTAGAGCATAGAAGAAAATCGTAAAAATCAGTATGATAACAGTGCCACAAACGCCACGGGTCATAAAATTAACTGCCTCGCACGTGGTAAAGAAAACCCAACAAGTCCCACATTGCAGATGAAGTACGGGATGTGCTGCGGGACGTTCATTCCTGTCTTGCAGCGGGCACCAAAGGGGCAGGCAGGGGGCACCCGGCGCTCCCCAGGGGCAGCAGGGGAGGGCGCCTCAGAGGGGCCATGGGCAGGCCGCCCGGCACGGAGGGGCCCCGGGGGGCGCAGTGCGGGTGCATGAGGGGAGGGGCTGCCGGGGACAGCCGCAGGGAACCCTCGGGCCCCCCGAGGGGCGGCGTGGGGCCGAAGCGACGCCGACCCTCCCTCCTCCCCCGTACCTGGGGCCGGCTCCGCCGCGGCGTTACCGGTCTCCGGGCAACGGGAGCCGCGGGGCGCCCCGGGAGCCGCCGTCCGGCGGGGCGGGCCCGGCGGCGGGCGAATTAGAGGGGCCGGTGGGTGTTTGACTTCGGCTTGGTTTGGTTGTGGTTTGCTTTTAAAGTGACCCCCGTTTCGGCCGCGGCTGCGGTCTTTTCAAAGCTCGGCGGGAGAACGGGACTAATGCCCCAAAAGGTCCCTCCTGCCCGCAGGACGAGGCGGGCGCTCCCGTGCGCCCCGGGGGTGGGAGGCGCTGTCCCGGGCGAAACTCACTGCCCGTAACTTACCGTACACCGGTGCGCGCATTACGTGTACTTTTAAAAATTTTATTTTATATTTATATAATAAATATATAGTGTGGAATATATCTTTATATTATACATACATATATATATTTAAAG
>VZRE01000929.1:247306-290447 GCA_013396775.1 Cephalopterus ornatus
TTTGACCTGCCGCAGTCGCCCACCCCAGGCTTTGCTGCTAACTCAGCCTGTTTGGGGATCGGGGGAGCCGCAGTGCTTCCTCACCCCCTAGGTACGAGCTTGTGGGGAACGGGAGCTCACCTCCGTGTCCAGGGGCGGCCTCCAGCAAGCAGAGTTATTTCTGCCGAGCTCTGCGGGTTGCCTGACAGCTTCTGACCTCCAGTTGGAAATAGTTATCGTTTTGCTTCTTAGATGCCTGGATCTTGGCTGGTGATCTGGCTTTAAGTACTGAAGTTAAGTTTTTCACAGAGAACGAGTGAAAGAAGCAAAAAAGGGTGGAGGGATGCTTATCTGTTGTCTTGCTTGACAGCCATATTCCTGGGTGATGCTCTAACTAAACCTTGACTTCACTGGCTCTGAAGGTTTGTGTCTTCACTGCGAAGCCATAGGCATGAGGTAGCCATGACTTACTCGGTTGGTAGTGTCCAGATTTGTTCTTCCCTGCCAGGATAAGAAGGATAGCAGCCTGCAGTGGAGTAATGCAGTCCAAGTTTAGGAACCAGCCTTTTCGGTTTTCTTGGAGGAGGTTAATATGAAACATCAGACATGCAGAGACATCTGACTGTCCCCCAGTGGGAACAGTAGGTTTTCAATCTCCTTAAAAAATAAGGAACTTACCTTTCAATTCTGACTCTTGCAGAACAGAGGTAATGAGAAAGGATCCCCTCCATAAAAAGATTTGGTTTCTGTAAGTGAAAACCACGTAGTGATTTTGAATGTTTTACTCTAGCCAGAGAGATCCTGTTGTAGGAAACCCATGGAAAATGTTCCGTTCCCATGAGACAAGTCAGAATTCATATGGGTTTTCATCTGATTGACCCTTAAATCAATGTTTTGCCAGTCTTGAGAGTCTGAAGTTTGGATTGATTTCTTGTGGTTTTCTGAATTAAGATTCCATGAGTCAACTATTTCACAATGAAAGCTGAAACAAGATGTGTTGAACTACAAAGCTTTTAAATAAGAGCAACTGTAACTACCTATCTGCAGCCTGGACCTTGCTTTGCTACAGCATTGTAAAAACCTGTTTTTCCTAGAGGTTTGCACAGCTGCTGGTATTTCAGTGTTTAAGTGAGCCTCAGATTCAGGGTTTGCCCTGGTCCTCTCTATGTTTGTGTGGTATTTTTAAGGCAAATTACTTTGCTCTGCCTGTGATTTCAGGTGGCTGAACAGGAGTCCATTTCAAACCAGAAACTGAGCAAGTAGTGCATTGACAATACCCTACTGCAAAATTACTTGCTGAGGCAGCGTTGCACCTCTGCAGCACGTTTTCCACCATGTGGAAACTGTGTGAACTCGTATTTGCCTGGAACAGTGTGGAGATCCAGTCTAGGAGGACACTGAATGATGCTTGACAAAGAATGATGCTTGCAGCTGTGATCCAGATGTTAGTACACAGTATTAGCAACTTGTTCCCTTGCTCTCATCCTGAAAACATGGAGTAGAGGGAAAAGCATTGGTTAATGTTCAGTTGGTACCTTTCAAGCCTCCCCATTTCCTTCCCACCTTTCCTGCTGTCACGATTCCCAGTTAAGAAGCAACTAGCACAACACTGCAGTCACTGCCCTGTTCTCTGGCATGTATTCAGGCAGGGCATCCCACACTTGCTCTGCACTGTTTGTATTCTGTTATCAAAGGCAACTGGTGATAACTTCGCTATTGTTAGTGACAAGCACAACTTACTGTATTATCAAAGTTTAAATAAGATAGAGGTGTCTCTAGAGTATGGCTAAAATAAAGCATAGATTATGAGAAACCTTGTAAAACCCTTCTCAGTGTGTGCAGCTGCTTAGATAGAAAATGCTGTGGAGGTTGTTAGGAAGAGTTCTAAGATACATAACAATAGCTTCATTAAAAAGGAAAAAGGGTAAGCGATGTGTGCTGTCCTGAAGTTGTGATAAACAGATTAACTACAGTGCTGCAGGATGAAAGCTATATTGCCTTAATCCTGGTCACCACTAGGTAACTTTCTGATGACTGTCTTAGTGAGACCTTGATAAGATTAACTTGGTGTTTATATGAACCGGTGGTGCTGCAGAACTTTTCTGGTTAGGATTAAAAGCCAAGGCAGTCCCATCCTATGTGCTTCTGGGCCCAACAAATTACCTCCCTCAGCTCAGAGGGACAGTTTTCTCCACGTAGAAAAAGAACACAGGGTGATTTACTGCATAATGGCTACTCATACTTGCTTTGGAGAAAATACTTCAGTCCATAGGACAGGCTAAAGAAGCTGCCTTCAAGGAAAGATGGGACTCACATTCTAACCAGGGTTTGTAACCCTTAATATCTTCACCAGAGGGGCTGGAAGGTCTGTAGGTGCAGGTCCTGGATGAGGCTGAAGGAGATGTGCTTTGATCGCTGGTCTGGTGCAGAACGCATGGTGTGATGTGAGGTCTGAGTCTGTGGGCTGATGGCCGTCTCTGTTCTTGTTTGCAGGTTGCCTCTCCCTCCTGGTGACAGTGCAGGATGCTGAGCGTTATACCACCTTATTTGCGAGTGTCATCCTCAGGTGTGACTACAGCACCTCAGCTCTGCTGCAGGACGTGGTGGTGACCTGGCGCTTCAAATCCTTCTGCAAGGACCCCATCTTTGACTACTACTCGGCCTGTAAGTGTTAAGCTTGTCCTCCAAGGAATCCCTCTTCAAGCGGAAAAAAGGGGAAGGTGGACTTACTGGGTAATACAGGCTTTGACGTCTTCCTACTCACAAACCAGGTGGTGGTATTTCCCAGTGCTCCAAGGAAAAATAGGTCATGTCTGTGATTTACTTTGAAATGTCGAGGGCTTATGATACGAGATTGTAGAGATTCCATCCAAAGCACATCATTTGTCCTCCTTGTTATTAATTCAGAGGGCAGAGCAGCTCAGCCATGTTTGACACAAGTCAATCTTGGCAGCCCCACTTTATGCTTCAGCACTTGCCCTTCAAGCAAGGGCCCTGCCACAAGTTGACTTTATGATTCCATGGGGGACTCTATGGTTGGAGATAGATACCTGTGACCAGGTGTTACTGATCTTAGGAAGTAGAAGAAACCCATGCATTCTGGAGGGTAGAAGGACTTCTAAGTCATTTAGACTGGTGGGAGTACTTCATGTGCAGACGCCCTGGTGTGGGCAGCCTTAGTTCAGGAGTGTTTAATATGGTATGCAAACTGCATTCCATGGTGCACCAAACACAGTGTAACTAGCTGGCCAAAAGAGGTGATGATCCCATTGTATTTAGTGTTGGGTGGCCTCACCTTGAGTATTGCGTGCAGTTCTGGGTCCCAGAATTTAAGGATGTTAAGGTACTTGAATGCATCCAGGGGAGGGCAACAAAGCTAGTGAAAGGGCTGGAACATGTCAGGGCATGTGAGGAGCGGCTGAGGACTTTGGGTTTATCTAGTTCAGAATAAAGGAGGCTGAGGGGTGACCTCAGTGCTCTCTACAGCTTCTTGAGGAGGAAAAGTGGAGGCAGAAGTGCTCTCACTTCTGCCTGATATCCAGTGGTGGGATGTGTAGGAATGGTCCAAAGCTACATCAGGAGAAGTTCAGACTGGACTCCTGGGAGCATTTCTTTAATGAGAGGGTGGTCAGACACTGGAACAGGCTTCCTAGAGAGGTGGGCAATGCCCCAGGCCTGTCAGTGTTTAAAAGGCATTTTGACAGTGCCCTTAATAATATACTTTAAGTTTTGCACAACCCTGCAGTGATCAGACAGTTGGACTAGATGGCCTTTGTAGGTCCCTTCCAACTTAACTATTCTATTCTGCTCTATTCTATTCTTTATAAACCCTGCAGTATGTTTAAGTGGCCTCAACTGTACACTTAGGACTGAGCTCAGAGTGGGTGTCTTGGTGCCCAAACTCTCCTTTATGCAACCTGAATGGGTTAGGTAGACATATTACCAAGTGCTCTACAGCCTAGTCCACAAGCAGGCAGGTTCCTGGCTCAGCTGATCCCAGCATAATGTGAGTGCTTTTAGCCCAGGCTTAAGATAATAGGCCCCAATAGTGGCAGAAAGCATGAAGGTCATGGTGTCTGCCTTAGCTGGGTCTGCTCTTCATGCTCTGTGGTAGGTACAGCAGTGGAAGAGATTTTGGCAAGCTTTGTTCTCTCCTCTCTTCATTGCAAGCCCTTTGCAGACTATGCTGACCTACTCAGTTGTCTCCCAACTCTCAGCTCCCAAACACCTAGCAATTCAATGTTTATATTGTGAGTCTGCCACAAGAGTATTGTACAGAAATTGCCTCTAGTCCTCCATTAATTCTCTTGGATGTCTGTCTCTACATTTAATTGTTAGCCGGAATCAGATGATGGATTATTTTCTCTTTATAAAATGCACAACATCTAATGTGATACAGGAGGGAAAGGGAGACAATCCCGTCCATGTGTGTCTGGAGATTTTGTTTGGTAAATAAACACACTTTTGTTTTAGTTCCAGTACTCTTTGGTGTTTTATGGCTTTTTTCCATGCAGTTTATCTTCATACTGGGAGCTGCCCTCCAGCCTACCACTATTAGCTTCTTTCTATTGCTGTTCTTTCAGTTGTGAGTACAGGAGGGATCTCCTCTGCAGCTCCTGCATTCTCAAAATCTCTGCCATTCCTGTGGCTCTATCTCTGTTTGTTTTTGAGTACTTCAAAGTGACTTGTCCTTGCCGGTTTGAAGCCACGCTTTGTATTATTAAACTAAAGCAAATGCACACAAGCACTTAAGGGTTTCTCTACTGCTCACAAGGGGATAGAAATTGGTCCTTTGAAATAACTTTTGGCATCTTATTTGCTGCTGCGTGTTTGTAGCGTACCAGACTGGTTTAGCCCTTGGCCAGGACCCGTCTAACGACTGCAATGACAGCCAGCGAAAGGTGCGCATTGTCATCCAGAAATACGGGCAGAAGGACCCCGTGCTGGGCATCGACTACCAGCAACGGAAGATCACCATCCAGAACAGTAAGTGACTCAACCTTCCAGGCAGGCGCTGAACTCAGTAACTATACAATATCTGGGTCTGCTAGGTGAAGAGAGGCATAAACATCGCTAATGTAGTCTGTAGCTTACATGTTCCGTGAGGTGGCAATGGAATAAGAGCTGTGAAGGGCCCTCTCCCTTGTTGGCCTGAGGGTGTTGGAGGCACTACAAACTAAGGCTGAGTTGGGGATGCCTGTTCATTCTTCTAAGAAGTACTGTGTAATTGTCCAGGTGTATTATATGCTCCCTGCTGTTCCTGGAGCAATAGCTGTTGCTCCTGCCAGACAAGCTCTTGGGATGGCTGGCCTAAGAGGGACAGTGAACTGTGTTCCAAAATCAGTAGAGCTGGCAGTTGGCAGCAGCTGGTGTCTGTTAACATTCACTGCCCAGCAGCATGCTGGTAATTTCACTCCACCCAGAACTAGTACCGCTTCTAAGTAGTGTTGCCTTCTAGCAACACAGAAAAAAGGGACTGGCAGTGAATGTTGTCTATAGGAATTCTCAGTGGACTCAAATGTGATTGTTTCAAGGTGATGGCTATGCTTGGGAAGAGGGGAGATGCAGTACTCCGTGTTGCCTGCAGGCAGAGGTTTTGAGTGGGGCCTGAAAGTAGTGTCTGTCAGTCCCAAATAGCCCACTGACCTCTCAGTCCCTCTCCTGCAGAAGCAGACCTTGTCATCAGTGAGGTCATGTGGTGGGACCACGGCGTGTACTTCTGCACTGTGGAAGCACCAGGAGATACATCAGGTGATGCGGACAAAGAAGTGAAGCTGATTGTTCTCCGTAAGTGCCTGTGGTTTGTTGCCTGGGTGGCAAGATATCTCCTCCTGTTCTCTTCTTCCCCAGCCCAAGACATCTCCAGCAGTGGAGAGGTGCTCAGTAACTTACCACAGCCAGATACATCAGGATCAGTCCCTTTTCTCTCTCCTTTTTTCCCATAGACTGGCTAACAGTACTCCTCATCATTCTCGGTGGCCTCCTTCTCCTTCTGCTGATTGGAATATGCTGGTGCCAGTGCTGTCCCCAGTATTGCTGCTGCCACATCCAGTGTGGCTGCTGTCCAACCCGGTGCTGCTGTAACCAGGAAGGTGAGGTTCAAGCAAATTTATGGCTTTTGTCAATACAAAAGCTTGACTAGGAGCTTGCTAATCTCCACATTCTCCCTTCTGCTCAGCATCCATATAAACTGAAACATTTCTTTGGCTGATGTAACCTCCAGGACCGGCTTATCTGAGTTTAGAGGAGGGGAGCTGAGATACATAGAACCATCTTGCTCTTCTGTGTCCAACTTTCAGAAGTTCCTCCTCACTCACACCTTGTTACCAGCTTCTCTCGTGTCATCCAGCTCCCTTGTACGAGTAGCTCAGGACTTTTCTTCGCTGTCTTGTGGTTCATTTGCCTGTGCATATGAGGAAGGCAAGCAAATGCCTTTGTACTACTCTCCAAACCAGCCTAACCTTCAAGTATGTTGCTCCAAGAGGAATCATGTAAAAATTGGCATTTCCTGTCTTCATGGTTTTTTCAGAGCTGCTCCCTCCATAAGAAAAAGGGTTTATTTGTTTTTCTTGGGGGAAGGAAGTGAGAAAAAAGAGGAGAAAGATGGTCTCTCTTGGTGCTCAACTGTGCCAGTGCATTTTTGAGGGTCAGAAAAAAATTTGTGGTGTTTGTTTTTAGCAGTAATAAAGTTTCTGCAGCCAGATCGAGTTTTTTTAAAAAGGCTGCCATCTGAATTCTGGCTAGTAAAATCTCAACCTCTGCAGCCCTGTTGAGAAACTTAGTTAGCAACATGGTGGACTAGCCCCTCTGCAGCTTACACAGTCTGTCAGGAACAAAACACAACAAATAAGTTTAATTATCGTTGAAATCACCAGATTCTTCCCGAGATGCTACAAGGAGATGATTTATGAACAAGGAGCTGGGTTCCTGATTTCCCTTTACCTTCAAAAGTGCTATTTGGTATCGGTTGGGTGTAAGCTGTAAGAGTTTTAGGCTTAAGCCTAATTTGCTTAGCCCTTGCAAAGAGAGAACAGAACATCCCTTTTACTGCTAAAAACAAAACAAAACATTTTTGGGGGGCTTTACAGGTTGTCAAGTGAAATATGTAGCGTTGAGGAGGCTGTGGAAATTCGGCAGAAAAATTAATTTCCGTGAAGGGAGAGAGAGGTGGTGGAGATGAAAGACTCACACCTCCAGAATTCCTAGTTCTCAACAAAAAAGAGATTCAGAATTTGTGTGAGCTCCTTTCTGTTTTTCTGTGCAGTAGATTATAGCTCGCTCCAGACTGCTGCTGTTATTTCCTGCCTCCTGTTGAGGAGGAAGAATTATTGCAGGGTTCCCAAAACCTCTCCCTGTTCATGAGAGAAGGTACAGACAAGACCAGGCTCCTTGACTGGCTGCTGGGTTCTGTGGCTGTAATTTCCATCCCAGCTGCCTGCCCTTTATATCTACTTTGCAAAGGTTCCTTGTGCTTGCTCCCCTCCTCTAACACACCTTCTCTTCATTCCCTTCTGCCTCTAACTTACTTTTTTTTCACTCCAAGAAGTGAACTAGAGGCCTTAAAAAACACAAGAAGATAGATGCAGGGAACATCTTAAAAACAGTCCTGAGGGAGAACGGTTCCATACAGCTGAAAAGAAGGCAGAAATCCTCACCTGCTTCACGATTACAGTGTGAGCCGAGTGTGAGTGGTTTCTTCCCAATTGTTGGCCACTAGAGGACAGCCTAGATCTGCTGAACAGTCACAGATGCTGTGGAGGCAAGGTAATCCTGCGGCTGTGAATCACGGCACTAAGTACCGTGGTTTTGAACCTAGCAATAAAAGAAGTGCATTGTTTGAGTAATTCAGTATTGGTGCACAGAAATATTAAACATGCCCCAGGAGCAAGCCAATTACATTCCCCACGGAAAGCTCTGAGAAAAGCCCATCAGGGTAAATATATGTATAACGTCCTTCTGTTCCCATTAGTTCCTTTTCTACTGTGGACTTCTTCTAATAATGAATTGGTGTAAAATAGGATATACTTGCACCTGGGTCTGACTAGGTTGGAAAATATTTTTTTTTATAATTGGATAATTGGCCCAGCAGCTGTAAGGTCTGTCAAAGGTGAAGAACAACCTTTCTCATCAGGGAATAAGTGAAGGGAACAACACAACATTCTACCGAAGTTTTACAGCAGGTATGAGTTTTGGAATTAGGGTGAATTTGACCTTTCTCAAATAAATATGTTCACTTTAAAAAGATCTGTAACTTTTACTTCTGTTTTGCAGGTGGGGAACCAGAATACCTATTGGATTCAAACTGGAAAGCAAAGTATCTGGGGAGGGAAGAAAGGCTAAAAGTAGTGAAGGAAGTCCAGGAGTAATTCTGCATTTGTTCAGCTGTAGGAAGAGATCAGAGAATTACAGAGACATAATGACTTTGGTCCTAGTGACTGCCTTCATACCTTAAGGGGGAGAGCCCTAAGTAGGTATGCCTACAGCTGCTGGACCTCTACTCCTCAGGCAAAGACCAAGGACTTGCACTCAGCAGGTCTTAGGACATTCTCAAGGTGGTAACTGGAGGAATAAGAGAGGGAGAGATAAGGCCTTTCTCTTCTTTTTATCCTTTGTCTTCTTTCTCTCTTCCTCTAAGTTTGAAGCCTAAACTGGAAGGAAATCTCTTGGGACAAAAAAAAAAAAAAAGGAAAGAAAGTGAATCAAGTTTGACATAAAGTGCTTGAAAGCTGCTACCTCAGGCCACAAAACTTTGAAGATATATCAGAGTATTAGGATTAAAACCCCTGAAGTTTCCACCTCTGTAGTTCTCTCTGGTTGGAGCCAGTCTGAGGAAGGAGTCTGAAGTGGAGAATGAAGTGGAGCTGCATGACCTGTGGGGAAAGGGTAGGGTGAGTTGAGGAATCATGGTCAGTCCTTGTTTTGCTGCAAGTGGTGCTCTGTATAAATTCAGTGAAACAGCTAAAGGAGGACATGTTTAGTAACTGGAGTGCTACCTGAAATGGAAAGCTCAGTCCCAGAGAACATGCAGTCTAAATGCTGCCTGCTACAATGAACCCAGGGGACAGAATTAATTGGAGCTTAGCTGTAGCCTGGTTTCTTAAAGAACCAAATCTTTTGCAGTCAACCTGTCTGTCTATCACCTATCTCTTTCCCTCCAATAGCTTTTAATTTCATCAGCCAACTTTGGCCAGATTTGTCAGAGGAGTAAAAGTCTCAAAGGCAATTATGTTCCTATCTGTTTCCTGAACTGTATAGCCAGGAATGTTCTGTTCATGCCTGACCAGAGATGAGGTTGCAGTAAAAGCCTATCACTTCTGAAACTCCAGGGAAGCCATGTAAGAGAAATTTTGCAAAGGCCCTGTTGCAGAAAAGCTTTACTCAGTAATGACAGACAAACCAGGCTTTGTAAAGTCTGGGACTTACAGAATTTGCTTGCCTGTAAACCTAAGTTTTGAGGTAGAATTAGTAAGTTTCTGTAAAATGTTTTTAAGTATTCCCCCAAAAGAGGCAGTGATGAGCCATGGTTCTGAAGGCAGGAACGGTGAGGTTGTCTGTGTAGAGGAGGTGAGATGGAAATGCTGAAAAAAGTGAATGGAGCCTGACCCCCCGAATAGGGGTCTGGACATAGTGGTTGAAAACCAGTGAGGAAAAGACACTTCCACGGAATTTGCTCTTTTGGTGCACTAGATGATGCTGTTGAAAACTGGAAATTTAGTTTGTTTGCCAGTTTGATCACACTGTCCTGAAGAATTTCATTTTAGCAATCATGCTGAGGTAAATTACAGAGAGAGATTAGAAAGGGAGAAGCTGAACTGTACACCTCTGAGTGCCCTATTTGTGGAACAGAGAGGAAATGATGGAGTATAGAGTGGAAAATATGATCTGGACAGAACCCACATGAAAGTGGCAAAGACAGATCTTGATTAGCTGTAAATCAAAGCTAAAAGGGGAAAGGACCAATGATGAGCTGAAAAGGTTTTGAGAGAGAGAAAACTGTGGTATGTCTTTCTGTATGAAACATTATTTCATGCCTTTCCGCAACTATACTCCTAATGACAGAGCAGGTAGAAGTGTGACACCTGGAAGTGCTGCATATTTAATCATGGTGTTATTTGTCCCCAGTCGCTGGGACTGGACTCTGAATGTTAGGCAGTAACCCTTTTCTTCTGTTTTAGGTATCTTCTTGAAGATGTACATCTTCATATTGGAATTCCTGTGTTCTGTTTTACCTTTGTCACAGGGTGGAGAGATTTTCATTTTGCGAATTTCCTGTATCCAAAGACTACAGCTTAACAAGCAAAATGCCGTGTGATCTGCAAGCTGTGCTCTCTGGATAGCTGCAGTAAGCTTTCTTCTTCTTTTACAGTATTGGAAAGGCATCAGTTCATAAAGCGGGCTCAGGCACTTGCACCCTGGATATCACCCAACATGTTCTACGGAGGTGGTGACAGGAACTCAAAACATTCCTCTTACCAGCTGAACCCTCTACTGCAACAAGGTAAGACCATGGGCATCATTTCAGAGGGAAATCAGGTTGAGAACCAGGTAACTTATTAGGGAAGTTCAGCATTGAGGCTTCAGCCTGTCTGCTACAAAAGAGAGATGTTTCTAGCATGGTTGCATGTCCGAGCATAACAGCTCTGCTACATCTACAGATGTGGATGTGGACTTGCCTGGCTGGATAAATGTTCATCTTAAGTGTCTTGCTGGGCTCAGTGCTGGGTGAAGTAGTTTAGTGCTAACTAGGGTATATCTGTGCTACACCCCAGCGACTGCAGGGTAAATATACCCAGCTTATCTTGCTTTGTGTGGCAGAGGAGGGGACTGTCTCTTTGTTCTGCCGTACTGGTCACGGTCAACTCCTTATAGCCAAAACTGACATGACAAGTGAGGTGCAATTTGTTTGAGTTCTTATCAAACCTCTAGTCTTAAATGATTAAAGGCAAACTGCCTTCTGTGAAATAGATCTACCCTGCATGCAGCAAAAAATGAAGGACTCTCTAATGAACCAGGAAGAATTTTGACAGTCGTTCTGCCCCAAAATTAGTGAAATTTATTTGTAACTTTAATGGAGGAGGGAAGTCTCTGAAATCCTAGAGAAATAATTAAATAAAATAACTTACTACCAGTCATATTATTTAATAGCCCAAGGAAAACACAGGAATTCAACATCCTGACTTCTCAAAAGTATGTAACATATTTTTTATCTGAAATTAGTTTTTCATCACTGTGCTGTCGTCACAGATTTACTCTGTGTCTGATGAGTTTTACCTGTTGTGTGAAGAAACCGTTTGCAAACATCTTAAATTCTAGATTCAAGATGTTTCAGTATATACTTCTTCTAGCCCACTAGTTAAATCTATAGTTACCATTTTTCCTAGCCAGGGCCCCGTTTTCCTTAGAAAGGTCCAGTGACTGAGCCACCATGATTTAATACACAATACACGGAGTCTTCTGAAGGAAATGCAGCTACTAGTTACTACTCTTTGCACCTTACCTTGTTTAGTCTGGATGTGCTGGTTGTGGTGCTTGAGAATCATGCAGCTCTTGCAGTGAGGAGCAGCAGGAGGAGAGAAGGGACTCGGCCAGGCTCATGAGTGCAGAAGGGCCCTCTCTTCATTCCCTCTTGACTTGCTGCGTTCTCCTGTGCTTTTATCCTTAGATGTGTCTCTGCAGAACAGTCTTCCATTGGTGCAACCACAAGCTCAGGTTTCCCGTAACAACGGTGTTTTGGACTATCTGGAGTCTGAAATCCAAAACCTCAACATGTCACAGCTCCGGCCACCCTCCCACCAGCGGCACGCCGTGCAGCCCAGCTTGCTGTCCTCCCTGGGCTCCGATATCATGCCGCCTCCTCTTGCTGATCCCATCTCCTCCATCCATGGGAGCAGCAACTCCTCACGGCCACATAGAGCCACCCGCACCCCCAGATCTTGGGATTCTGGAGCAGAGGACAGAAGGGAAAACCGGAGGTGGCCCGTGCCTTCCAGTGGGGATTCTCATTCCAGCTACAGTCAGGACATCTGGGACAGGCAGCGAGAGGATCATCCTCAGAGGCAGAGGACAGGTGGCTACAATGGCAGGCCACAGTACTCCAGACGGGATGTGTCGCCCCCACGCCAAGCTGAGAGGGGCAAGAGCAGCAGCAGCTTCTATCCAGAGGAGGCCAAAGAGCGCTCCAGCCACCATCGTGGCGGGAGACAGGAGCCTGCAGGGAGGCGAGAATATGAGAATCACACTGGGAGGAGCAATAACTCAGGCCAACGGCGGCACAGCTACTCCCCCCCTTCTCGCAGAGGGTCATGGAGCTCCTCAGAGGAGCAGGTCCGTGTCCCAACGACAAACCGCAGGCGGAGGAACCGGTCTCGGGAATGGCCGGAGGATAAACCCCCCAGTTACCGCTCCTTAGAAATCATCCCGAGTCAGGACAAGAATCACAAAGGCAGCGCAGGGACACGCTCGGTGAGTCAGCTGCCTTTTTGCTTTCCCACCTAAGGAAAAAGTTGGGTTTTGGGGAGCGAGAGTAGATGTTTTGTACTTTCTATGGCCTTTTGTTTTGCAAACAGAGGCCATGGAGCAGGGGGTGCTCTGTGGAGCTCAGTTGTGAAGAGTTTGCTGAGTTCTCTGCCTTGAGACGTGTTACATGGCTGTAGAAGTAGGCCCCTACAGGGTGATACGTTATACTCTCTCACTTTTTTGGGGTTCTGTGCATATGTTGGTTGTTCTCTGGCACTGACTGGGGAGAAAGCACTTCCAGACTAGGCAGCAGTAGTGAGTACCCCTCTGCAGCCATCTCTGGAGTTGGTTTACTTCTGATTTCTTTTACAATGTGCATGATTCTCCTATTATCTATCTTTAACATTTCATTTTTATTGTATCTTGGTGATATTTTTAAGATGATTCATATCCATCCAAGTAAGATGCATAAAGCTACCTGAAATAGGCTTTCAGGTAGCATGGATGAGAAATGTGTCATTCTCCAGGCCAGGTGGAAGAGGATGACTCTCTTCTTGGGACTCCTGAGAACTGAACATGCATTATATGGGCAGTGAACAGCTGTTGTTTACAGCTCATCTTGTCAGTTCACACTGGGACTGGATTTTAGGTGGCAACCTAAATGTGAAAAACTTCATATCCAAATGCTAGTCTTCAAGTTGGATAGTGTATTTCCCCTTAAAAAATGAAGATTCTTTTAAATAAAAAAAAATGTTGTGTCCCTTATCACATATATGCAGAGTTTTACATGGTGGCACTCTTTTGAAGGGGCTGTATTTTGCATATTTTCCCTTCTGTGTTTAGGAAGGAAGCACAGTTCAAGTTCCAGCTGGGACGTGCGTATGTATGAATGGTTTTTGTTATAGTGTTCAGAGCAGGTATGAAGAGATATGATTTCTTTTCATCATTCCTTGTTCCTGAATCCTTTATTTTCTCTTGCAGGACAGAGCAAGTTCCCACAGTGGAAAAAGCATAATCATTTAATGTCAGTACTGAAAGAACTACAATTCCTGCTGGACTCCTCTTAGGTTTTTTACTATGTAGTTTGGGATGGCTGCTTTTGATTGAACAGACAACCAGCAATAAACCAGCGATAAAACAGATAAAGCAGCTTCTCCTTAGATTTGCAACTCTGAAGAATCTATGACTCGTGCCCATGAAAGCCGTACATAACCCATTTTTATTCTTGCTGTGATTGGAAACACAGGTTTGCAATGGGCTGTGGTTCATTTCTATTGGAAACAGCAGATTTTTTTCAGTAAATATTCCCAATCTGTGCAGAGAGATACCAGTTCTCTTTGTTAAGTGCCCTGGCACTGCAAGGAGCCCAGTCTGTAGGATGCTGGTCCTTTGCACACCAATTACCAGAGAAAGGCTCCAATGTTCACAGAACTGTAAAGTCACAAGACAGTAGAATAATTTCGATTGGAAAGGGCCTTTAGAGGTCATCTGATCCAGTCCCCTGGGAGTGTGGTGTGGGGAGGCACAGCATCTTGTTTCTAAGGCCTTTTGTTGTGCTTCAGAATGTGTAATGTTTGTTGCTTCTGCCTGGCTGCTCAGCGTAGTTGGGGCAGTTGGTTCCTTTTGTCCCCACTAAGCCTCTCTCCCAGACAGGAGGATCACAGTGTTGGAAGGATGTTCACTGCCTTAAGATCTCACTAACATGTCGGCAAATTGACAGGTTATCCACCCTTTACTGACTGAAACAACCTGCCCTGCCTTAAGCTTAGGCCTTACTTTCTTAAAAGATACTTGTTCTAGCCTTTCATCAAGACTTGAATTTATTTCTGACTTAAAGGGCTAAATTTACCAAGGTTTGGCCTTCTCTACAGGGACTGAGTAGAGTATGACTGCGGTCCCTTGCCCCATGGACAGAATTTTCCTCAATTCGAGGAAGCACGGTTTTGGTGAATATATCTTTCCTAAGCCAGGTACTCTTTTCCATGCATTTTTTATTGTCCCTTTGCTCTCTATGCCATGTATCATATACATGGGGTGGGATAAAGGGCTCTAAAGAACTCTTACAGTCACGATTTTTAATATTGTCCATGCTCTTTACCCTGGCACTTACACAATGCTGCATGTGTGGTGCATCTGATCTGTAGCTAGATTGTAGGTTTCCCTCATCTCTCACCTTGCAGAACACAGAATTTTTCTATGCTCTGAGACCAGTTGTGAAGGACAAGAACTTGCCGTTTCTGCTTGATGTGATTAATCCACTGTTTTAATTTAAAATGTGCCAGAGAAAGAGAAGCTCTCTGGTTGCTGGCTGCTTCTATGGGAAATTGGCTTGCCAAAGGCACTTCTTGGATTTAAGAGACTTGACGGTTGGCAAGGAGCTCTTGGAGAATTTTGTGAATTATTTTGTAACCCAGAGGCACTGGAGATTGGCCAGTACCAATGACTGTCTTGCCTAGTTCATTTCCCAGCCAGTGCCGCATGGGACACTTGCTACTGTTTGTTCTTTAATGTCCTAATTACTGGTGTACTTATGCTTTCCCTTGGAAGACTGACTTGGAGAGACTCATTTTGCCCACCTCCTTGTTCTCCTTTTCTTTGGACAATGATGGGAAGCATCACACTTCATACAGATGGTCCTAGTTGGATACCCAATGCAGTTGCTGGTTGACCAAAGGCTACTACAGAGAGTGCTCATCTTCCTGCAGTTTCTTGGCTGAAAGTACTTACTCCTAATTTCTGCCTCTGGAGATAAAGCAGGAGGACCAACTAACTTCTCTAGTTGACTTTTTTTCAAAACCAGAGGCCTACTTTTTGAAGACAGAGGGTCTCTTTGCCAGCAGTTGCTGGCTATCACAAAACAAGAGCTAAAAGACTCACTCTAAAGTTTGAATTTAAGAAAGGAGGGCAATGTTAAGTGTAGTACTTGTCTGCAATAGACCCAAACTGAACAATGTGAATTGACCCGTAAGTCACATTTGAAATATAGAGAATTAAGTGTGTTTGCAGGACTTGCAAAGCCAGTATCACTCTTGAATCTGTTCCTCAGCCACTGGCCGTGAACCATTTTTATTCTTATTTTATGACTGCTGAGGATTTTATGCAACCTCTCTTTTATAATGGACTAGTATTTTTATTAGTTAAGAGGAGTTTATGATGACTGTAGTGACAGAAAATAATGAGGCACCTTCTTCCAAAACTGGCATCGAGTTCTGACTTTAGCTTTGCCCTCTGGTGACTTTTAGGAGATAGTCAGGACCCTGCAGATTCTACCTGTGGAAGTTGACTCTCTCCTTGTGCTTCATAGTCTCATGCAACATACAGGACAACTTTTTCTTGTCATTTCAACCAAGCCCAAATGTCCAGGTTTCAGGGAAGGGCTGCCCCTTTCTCCATAAAAGAGTAGAGGCTATTTGAGACATAAGGGGAGATCCCAATATGGTTGTATGCAAAGAGTTTACTTTCATTGACATTCAAGTGTGTATAAGCCGACATATGTCCAGCAAGTTTTACCGAGAGCAAGAACCCGCTCACACTGCAAGAAAACCCAGATGACTCTCTCTAACAGGAGCAGCTGTTGAAGCTTGCTGCTGTAGTATGAGCACACTAACTGCAGAGGCTTTGCTTTTTTATCTACATCCTATGAAGGAGCCCTCCATGTTTATTTGTTCCTCTAGTCCCCATAATTGAGCTAGGATGACTAATTGCAGATTGTGTGAACACAATTTGTGCTGTGTGAAGTCTGAAGAGTTTTATCTTTATCATACTTGATATCCTCTTCAGTCACTTTGTTCATATTTATAGAAACATTAAGCAAAACTCCTCAGAGAAGATTGATTGTATCTGAGTGTTAATTCTGTAACTTCTTAAATTGCGACAGAAGTAGATTAAGTTATCCAGCAGGGAAGCAGAAATGATACCAGGTTTACTGGTCCACAGACCACTGCGGTTCATAAAACACCAGTTGGTGGTGGGCTGTGAAATAACGACAGAGGAAATCTATATATGCATACTTTTCAACTGCAAGCAGACAGAAAAGTGGGAAGGAAATAGACTCTGCTCTAGAAGCTTATTTCTAATTTTAATTGGCTATAAATGAAACCCATTGTGACAGCACTGCACAATACAATGTGAACCCTTTTTTCCAGTAAGATTACAGTGTCTTTGACTTTTGAAGAGAGACTGAGAACTGAGCAGCTCCAATACAGCACACTGAAAGAAATAACAGTAGGAAATCGCCTAGCCTCATTCTTTCTGTATTACAATTTATTCATGCTTAATTTTTCAGCCATTCCAAAGAGCTGATGTTCATATGTCAGCCCATTCGTGATGGAAAAAGTTGAATGTTTCACATATGGAGTTATTGCTATTCTAGAGTTTTGTTCTTCTTGTCATGCAGTTGAAGGAATATATCTTACTTCCTAAAAACAAATCTTCTGTCTCAGATAAAGTGCCTTCATAACCACTGGAGTTACCTTAATTTCAGATAATGTGACCATGCCAAATAGAGAGGGCCAGATAAGGACACCCATGCTACTGTAAGCTGCTTTCCACTTCAGACCAGAGATTCATAAGAGAGATAAAAAATCGTGTAATTTTTCTTTGATTAAGAAAGGACCTGCAATATCTGGGTTTCTTGCTTATTTGCAGAGCACCCTTGGAATGCCATTCCAGGAATGCCATTTTGGAATGCCATTCCAGGAATGGAGGGCAAGGGTTGCTTCTGTGCAATCATTGATCTGATCTTGGCAAGTGCCTGCTTGGCAGTGGAAAGTGCTGAAATGCCCAGTTGCTATCTCTGGGGTTGTATTCATGATAGCACTAGCTAAAGTTAGGCTAACTAAGCTGGGGAAGTTACCTTGTGTGATACAACCCCGAAGGAAAGCTCTTCAGCAGTATGTATTACCACACAGGGCAGCTAAGTCCCTTCTGTGCCACTACCTCCAGCAGCACATCAGTTAAAAACACCCACATAATGGAGTTAGAGCCTTCCATTTGTTGGCCTGACATAGGAGAGGGATGACACTTGAGGTTATATTAAATTAACCCCCACAAGTAAGGACTACTCATTCCTATTCCTGCTGAGTTTAATGCCTATAATGTGCCTTGTTATGGTCTTCTGAATGTTACCCCAGCTGTAAAAGCAGATTGTAAATGTGTAGATCTTTCTTCAATGAATGTCAAATGTCTAATTGAAATATAAGAGAACTTTCAACCAGTTGCTCTTGTGTGTTCTTTCTTGACTATAAAATGTTTTTTTGTGTTTGCACCAGAAGTGAAACTGAAAATTCTCTGTTCTTATTTCTGGAATTAACCTTGTTACCCATTAGTAAGAATCTGCTGTTGTTATTTTTTGGACAAAAATGCAAAATTATTTGCTTCTAAGGGGGATTTTTTTTTTCTTATTTTTTTGAGACTTTTTTCCTTTGTTTTTCTAAGGAAGAGCATTTGAATAAATACCAAGAGAGGGGAAAAATATATGGGAAACCATTGATAGCCTTCTTTAATGATGTGACCCACTCTAGCCATCACTGACTGGCTGCCATGCCTGTAAAATGAGAACTGTTGCTGTTTGATTCTAAAGCACTTGAAGCACCATGAGAAGAAAAGTCTTCTAAAAATTTTCTTTGGTTGATAAATGAAGATACTGGTTGAACTTTTCGCACTTCCCACTTGTGACAGTCACCTAATAAATAAGTGGCCGACATAAAAATGGAGGTCTGTTGGGGCTCACACAATAAGTTTAATTTATGTCCTCCCATTCCCCTTAGCTGCTGTCCTTCATAGCTCAGTGTTGCAGCCTTTCTGTCTCTTCCCCCTTCTGCTCAGTGGTTCCATGTGCTCAACTCAGATGGCTGGCCTGACTGAAGACCCAGCGGGCACTTGGAACCTGACCTACGGGAACCATGCCCTATAGCACCAATGCCACCACTTTCTGACTGGGACCAGGGATCCTTGGGAGACATTATAGAATCAGAATGGATTGCATTGAAAGGGATCTTAGAGGATCACCTCATCCATCCTGCCCCTGCCTTGGACAGGGACATCTTTCACGAGACCAGGTTGCTCAAAGCCCCATCCAACTTGGCCTTGAATGCTTCTGGTGATAGATAGGGTGTCCACAACTTCTCTGGACAACCTGTTCCAGTGTCTCACCACCCTCACGGTAAAGAATTCTTCCTTGCATCCCATCTAACTCTATCCTATTTCATTTTAAACCTGTTTCCCTTTCTCCTGTCACTATAAGTGTTGGTAAAGCCTTTCTATTTCTTATAAGCACCCTTTAAGTATTGAAAAGCTATAATAAGATCTCCCTGGAGCCTTCTCTCCAGTCTGAACAGCCCCAATTCTTTCAGCCTTTCCCCATGGGAGAGGTGTTTCAGCCCTCTGATAAGTTTTTGTGCCCATCTGGACTCGCTCTAACAGGTCTGTGTCTTGTCAGCCTGTGCAAAAAGACTTGGCCATGGGGAAAGAAATAAAAAGAGAGAAATTTGGTTAATGCATTTGCTGTAAATGGAGGGGAAAATGCCAATGGCTATAACAGCTGCAAGTAAGTCCCAACTATGAGAGCAGGGAGGTTATGGCACAGGCCTTCCCACAGGAACAGTGGAACAAAATTCAGCCCAGGTCTAGTTACTGTTAATGTGGAATTTGGTCATCTTATGAAAGGGGCCTCTATGACACAGATGCCTGCAAAAGTAGGGGACTCAGTGACCCAGGAGCTGCCTTCCACATCTCTTAGGCTCAGGTCAGACTGACCTCATTACCAAATACCAATAACAAGTCCAGAGTCCTCCACAGCATCTTACCTGTCCCACTGAGCTGGATGTGCTTGCAAAAGAGCAAATGGGGAAACAGAGCAGGACCTTTGACCCCTCACTATCATTATATTCGCTCCATAAATGCCGGTGTCTCAGATGAGGATCTACCTCAGCTTCAGCCTGAGAAAGAGAGAAGGTAGGACAGGTAAGCGCTGAACTCTCTGTTCCAAGTGGGATGGGCTTTGTGACTGGTGTGTCTAGATCAAAGGGAAGTGAGGGAAGATGATCTTCTATTTTTCCCCATTTCTTATTGCAAGCTAAAGTGTGAGCCCTTCTCACACTCTGCAGGCAGAAATACTGCTGAAATGGAGGAAGGTGGGGGTGCTTGAGGTGACCTGGACTGAGTGATGGATGCTCCATAAGACACTCATAGGAGGGTCAAGCCCCTGGTAGGAATTGCAGAGTTTCAGTGTTGGAAGATACAATACCTTTTCCCAGCTGCCTTCACCATAGGGATTACAGGCTCTAAAGTGGATAAGAGCACCTCTTTATGCTCTTGGGAAGCAAATTTATGCCTTTTGTGCACATGGAGAAAAACTAGTTCTGGGATTAAAAATCAAGGTAGGGTGGTAAAGGAGCAACTGGTGCTGGGCAACAAATGTCTAGTAAATGGAATGGTAGCTTTTGGAGGCAATCTGTGCACAGAAGGATGTAAAAATGGATAGAAATTTCCTTACTGTGGGATAAGAAGGAACATTGACTTGTAGCCACCTGGTATGGGATTTAGCAAAGCATTCACATGTAATAGACTTGCAGCCTTTTTTGCTGTTGCAATTCTAAAACTTCAATGGTTTCTTCATGTTGCTCTGAGTGATGCAGCCCTATAATTGATGGCATAAATCAATATTAATTTCTAAACACCTTTTTAAGTGCAGCATGTTTGAAAAGCTTGTTTAGATGTAATGTATTTTCAATGAACCAAGTACCGAATTTTCAATTCTCCAATTCCGACTCTTTTAACAGACGAAAATAAAGGAAGTCAGATGAAGCTAAATTTTGCACTCACTCCCTTTTGAGATCTTGTTCTGCTTGGGCTACTATCTGCTGCATTAATCCCAGAGTGAAAAAAACAAGTGAACCTACTTGGCTAGTTGGCAACTTTCCTCAACTAAAGCAAGGCGAAATATTCAGATCACTGGGTCACTAACATGATCGCTGTATGTGATGCACACATGCACACTAGCACAATGTTCTTTAGAGCAATTTAACAAAACAAATCAAACAAAGAAATCCCATGTTAGGAATTTTTCAGTTGTACTTATGCAGAGAGGAAACCTGACTTCTGCCAGTTTTCGTGTTCATGTGCTGAAATGAGGGATTTTTAGCTCTCATATAAAAGAACTAGCTTTAACTGTCACATATTTCTTCGAGCTCTGAAAGTTATTATTGTGGATCTTTGTGATTATACAAATAAAAGGACACCTTCATTTTTATACTATCTTTTCCTCACTTCTTCTGAGTAAATGCACCGTGATCTTTCCTGTTCTTGTCTTCATTTATTGGTTAGCTTTGTTGCCAAAATCTAGCGTTTAATCAACTTGTTTTATTTCTCTGAAAGCAAACAAAGCACTGTATGCTGATTCCTGCAGGTCTGTCAGTATAGAGAGCAGAACTGGTACTGCAAACCATGTTGCAATCCAGGGTATTGGTGATAGCTCTGATTCTGCTCCTCAGCACCACTCTCCCCGGTAAGTCTGAAAAGCTTTTCTATCTGCCTGAGACAAGGCTCAGCTCTACAGGTTCTCACTGGACTTAAGTCCAGCAATACAGTTGAAGACCATGAATACATAGTGCTCAGCAGTGTGAAACGAGTCCATAGAGATCTGGCATGAAAATTGTCCATACATGGTGCAAACACTCTGCCACGTAAGGCCTATGACATTCACCATGAATAGGTGAAGAGGTGCTGCTGAATGCTGCTAGAGCGAATTCAGGGAGAGGTTCTGAATCTCAGAATTTCAAGACTCTTCCCACTGCACCTGGGGGAAAATATGAGAGACGTGAGTGACTGGAAAAGCCTGATGGGGTTTCGCCTTCTTTTTTTCAGAAGTGCACTCAAAGTCCATCTTTGAGAGAGACCGTCGTGACTGGCTGGTCATCCCTGATGCAGTTGCATCTTATGTCTATGAAGCTGTGAACAAGGTGTCCCCTAGAGTGGGTCAGTTCTTGGTCGATGCTGCCCAGACTCCAGCAGTTGTTGCAACTAGGTATGGAAAGCTCCTCTGTGCTAACGCTGCAATAGCCATGTGTGAAAAGGGAGAGGGAGGAGTGGGAGGAAGAAGAGATTAATCAAGTATCTGTATGGGGAGACCAATGTGAAATGAATCAGCAAGCAAAGCCTGATGTGACTACCATGGGATTGAGGTGCTGGGAGGTGGGGTGAGATGATTATGGTCTCATGAAAGCACAAGCTCTTCCCAGGAATGTGCATTGTACATGACCATGCCTGTGGGGACAGCAGGTTCTGCTCTTTATTCCTGGGTAGTGAGGGAGGAGGCCGCTGGCTGTGCCATTGTCACTTGATGCAAATCACAGAATTGGTTCTAAGTGCATACATATTCCTCAAGAAGGGGGAATGAGTTTCCTCACAAAAGGAAAATCATGATCACCTTAGAGACAGAGTTTCATGTAACTCATGGCACACACATGCTGACTATTCCTGTCTCCTGAAGAAGGCCCCTCTAAGACTGCTGAGGAGCTCTGCCTCTCAGTGACAGGCAGTGTGATGACCTCAGTAGATGGAGACTACCCTCATGTATTTGTGTATCTTATCACATGTACTGTCATCTCCTGCAGGAACTTCCTCATCAGAGAAACAACTAAACTCAGTATAATGGCTGAACAGCTGATTGAAAAAATTAAGAACCTGTGGACAAGAGTCCGAGGCTATTAGCCAGAAGAAGACAAGTCAGCATCTTCTGATCTGAGTTGGTAACACCCTGCAGTGTCCTCTTTCCTCCTGCTCATACTACGGGCCAAGATCAGTCGATAAGACAGAATCAATGCTCCTCTTAGTGCCACTAGAGGGAACCCACCTTCAAAGACCAAAAGATGGAAGGCATCTGCTGAATCCTCCCCCGGAAAAAAAAAAAAAGAACACGCAGCTGGGCATGGGGAAGGCAATGAGATTCTAGAGCTCTTCTGTAGCCAAATCTTGAAAATTAATTCCTCCTGAATGGCTTGACCATTGCCCCTCTAATAAAATAATGTTGGTTGTTACACTTCCCTAAGTTTCTAATTTGTATTGACTGTTACAAAATCACACTCACCTTGGCATTCCATTCTGCTGAGAATGTAGCTGTTATTCATAAGAAGTTGTCTCAGGCAATGCTAAGTGTTCTGAGTGTTCAGGCACTTTTAACTAAGCTCAGATTCTTCTTGGGTAGAAGGGGGCAGTGCCTGAGCATTTTTCAGGGTAGCCACAATATGACAACTGTAATATCACATCAGGAAAGACCATGAAATTTAAGTCCTACTGATTGTGCTCCTTGGTTAGGTAAGAAGCAAGTGGGTGCACCTGTATCAAATGTATGAAGAGTTCAGATAATTTGGGAAAACAAGTGCCAGTAAACTGAACTGTCCATTGACCTGAGCAGGACTTTAGAAGTGTGTTTCATCAGCTTATTCAGTGAGGCTACTGAATAACCTTTTCCAAAGCAGAAACAAGGTGAAAATGTCTCTCTATCTTGACCAGTTTATGGGAAGGGCACCTAGGCCCAGCACTGTCTATGAAGACCTGGCAGGTCCTTGTCAGCCCTGTGTAACTGCATCATTTCAGATGCCCACACTGGACAAAGAAATTCATCTAGTTCCTCTTTAAGCAAGCAGAAACAAATAAGCATTTTATTTGATATCACAGTGTGAAATTGTAGCAGAGGCTAAAACAAAACCCTAGTAGCCTAAGAGCTAGAAGTCATGTGCACATGGGTAGAACTACTGCTTTGGAGGGAGAGTATTGCTACAACTGGCAAAATGAGATTTGCCTAATAACTGCAAAGCAATGTTATTGTCTTTTTAGGTGCATCTCTATTTACTTTCCCCCCATAGGGATCTTAAATCCAAAACTTTATTCTGCTTCAGCATTGCCCTTAACTACTTGTCAGAACTTGAGAGCAGCAGTAATGACCCTCATCCTGCATTACCTGTGCTGTGGTCTCTGCTGGATCCTGAATAGTCCTCCCTCCTAGAACATCCCAGCTCTTGATGCTCCCTGACGGTATTTCTAGATTATCAGGTAATCAACAATTGAGTAGGGAAAGCAGGAAAAGCAGAGAAGCCCAAGGAGGAATTGGGAGATGTCAGTGTTTGGCCCTTCCCATGGAAGTGTGCAAGAAGGCAAAGGAAGAGAACAGGGGTGACAGGGAGAAGGAAGAAGCAATAGAGGAGATGGAAGGAAGTATAAGAATCAGCAGCAATCGTGCTAAAAGCTGAATACATTTCCCCAAGGCTATCCTTTTTCCCCTGATGAGTTTGACTATGGAAAGTAATTCAAATAAATGACAAAAGGCTAATTAATGGAAAGGCTAATTAACAGATGGAGGCTGTATTTCATCCAGTATCTTTCTGCCAGTCTCCATGGGCATTGGTGGGAGAACTGCCCTGACCTTGCATACGTAGTTTCAGACCTTTATTTTAACCTGGTCTCCACATTTTACAGAATTATTGACCACCTCAGAAGAGCAGGCTTTGCCATTGTTGAGCTTCCATACTCCTATTGCTTGGGTAGCAGTAGGGGCGGGTGATGAATGCCCTAAGCTAACAGCAAGGCTCTTTCTCCAGCCTGAAGTGCAGGATGTTGAAAATCTGTCCGGTCACTTTCTTTCTCAATGATCAGAGAGACTTATTGCCAGCAGTACTTCATTCTCCAAAAGCTTCCTATTGCCCCAGACTGAATTTCATCACCCAAAATCTTTGCTACTGAGAAGCTGGCTTCAGCACAAACTGAACATGCTGTGGCTGTTCTGTTGGAGCAACTTAGTAGGCTTTTAGTAATGCAGGAGAAATGAGTCCCCTATGTTTTGGGGTTCGTTATTTTGTTGATATTTTTTGTTTCTTTAACTGTCAGTCAGATCAGCTATAATCTTGCACTTAATCACCTGTCTGGAATAAAAAGCCCTTCTTTTGCATTTCCTTTGTCCCAGCATACCCTCGATACCACGTGCAATCAGAAGGAAATCAGTGTCCCCAAGCAGCAGCAAGTTCTTCCATCTCCCGTTGCTTTACCACTTCTGCAGAGCTCTTTTGCAGGTTTCTTTATTGCTGCCTGTTTTGCTTAGACAGTCTGTGCTTCCCTGGCCACGAATGAATGTGCACATGCATATGTATTATGTAAATGTACAGGTGTTTAGAGGGAGATTTAGAAAAGCGGAAGTTTGGGCTGATAAGAACATTTACCATGTGAAAAACCCAGGACATTTAGCTTTTTTGTTACTGGGATGATTTCCTACCTACTTATTTTGCGTATGTCTGCTCAGTCTTTCTTTATTTCCCAAATATAACCCTTGTAGGAGAAGTCCTGCAGCTTAAATTCCCTCTGGCCCCAGGGAAGAAGTACAGCTTTCTGACTTTTCTCATAATTGAGCTTGTTCTTCTGGCATTTCAAAAGTATTCCTTTCTGAAAGAGTGAAAGTCATGAAAGAGCCTGAATGTACCCTTAAGAGTTTGGTGTCCTGGAAATCGTTGTTTAACCTTTTTAAATCTATCTGTATACACTGCCAAAAAAAGTAGGAAAAAGTCTGGAAAGTATAGGAGTCTCATATTGCATTTTGAGCCTGTTGTGTGACTTCACCATTGCAAGCCAGAGGCATTTCTGTGTTGCACTATTGCACAGCTGGAGCAGAGCAGTACCTGGTGTGAATTCCATGCTACAACTTAACCAAGTTTTGATATTTTGTTAAATGCACTTAATTGTATCTTTTTGCTTTTCTGCAATGCAACCTCCAGAAAATTCAAGCCAGCCACATGCTCATTAGCTGTTTAATTTTAGAATATGGTCAAAACTGAATCAGCTCATAGATCTCTGTTTTCGTTTGTACTCAATCTCCTGATCATGTGGTTATAGTTACCTATGCAGTTTTATGCTTGAAAAGAAGTAAAAAGAAAATCTTGCAGGTGGTTAATCTGCTGTACAATCTACAAAGTAGGGCAACCTGCAAAGAGCAAAGTAGTAAATCCTCCACCGCCACTTCTGACGTTATTGGCATCAGTCTTTGGTGAGTTCCTTAAAGGCAGAAACTAGCAGCTGGGACAGCATTCAGATGGGGATCGGGTAGGAAAATAAAAAAGCTTTTTATCCCCAAAACGATCCTGGGGCAAATTAATAGGACATGTAATGAGGGGGGCATATATTTTACTCTCGAAGTTCAAATATTTCATATCAACCCTCACTTTTCAGTCGAAATATACAGGTTAATCTGTATTTTCTTTCTAAAATATGTATAGAAATCACTTCCCAGGTGATGTCTGCTAGAGTTCACTGAGTGCTTCAAGATTCTTGAAGAGGCTTTGTAAGTGAAGCATTCATTTCAGTGAGATTCATGTCATAGGAACTTTCTTTGTGAGTAATCACCATTCACTTTGCAGCTTTGGGAAAGCTTGTGGTGTAACGGGTTCAACTGAGTCCATTGGAAAGAAATCTTAAGAAATGTCAGGTTTCTGTCGTTTCCGAAATCGGTGAATAACCTGATTTCTGCAAAAATGCCCTTTCTTTGAAAGTATTTTTTATGGTAAATACTTTACACTATTTTCAGTGACTCAGAGTGTCGATGGCTTTTACACTTCCTAATTCCCCTCGTCTCTTACTTTAACACCTGTTAAAATCCCTAATTAATGCTAAGGAACGCGCGCCTCGGGCTCTGCGCTGCTGTGAGCTGTAGCGGCTGCTCTTGCCGACAAACAGCTCAAGTCCTTCAGCAGCGGAAACCCCAGAGCGGGGTGTTCTCTCCTTCCAAGGAGAGAAGACGATGACTGGAAAAAAAGTCCTGTAAAATATCCGAAACTAGTGGCTGGTAGTCACCCCTACACATACAGACATTTCCGTCTCTATATGCTGCATTTTTTGCCCTCTGGTGAGGGCTGTGCGGGCAGGCACAGCGAGGTGAGGGAGCGGAGTAGCATGGTGTAAGTTCTCTGGGGCGCAGAGCTGACACGGCTGTCTGTCAGACGGCTCTGAGCTTTCCAGGAACTTTTTTTTTTTTTTTTTTTGGCAAAGAGGCTTTTCCAGATTACTTTAAAGTAAACACCAAAATCACCAACGGGGTGCCTGTGCGCGGAGCCAATAACGAGAAGAGACATCACACGGATGCGGCAGGTGGCTGAAGGTCAGCTCTCCCTCCAGAGGGAGGAGGCCACCGGCCGCCGCCAGCGGGGCAGGAGCAGCGCCCCGGGGGCTCGGCGAGGCCGGCGGGAGAGTGCAAGCCTTGCGTGCCAGGCCGGCCCCGGCGGACGGCAGAGATCAGTCAGCGCCGTTCTCCCTTTCGCTCCCCGCCCGCGGTTCCCGCCGCAGGGCGAGCACTGACTCAGAGCGGCACCGGCGCTTCGCACGCGATGCCGCGGCCGCGGCTCCCGCATCCCCCGCCCCGCTCGGGAGCGCGGGTGGGCTCGGGTAGCGGGAGGTGCCTGGGAAGGAAGGCCAAGGGGGTCCCCAGCCCAGCACGGGATGCTCGGGGAGGCGGGAGTCGGGCAGAAGTGGCTGGAGGAAGGGCAGAACAGCTTTACAGCCGTAGAACCGCTCGCTGGGGCAGCTGGGACAGGTAAATCGCTCCCTGCCGGGCGGTTGACGCCGTGGACCGGGAAGGGTGTTTCGGCATGGGCCGAGCTGGGGTTGAGAGGCTGCAGCTGGGGCGGCGTTGGGTGGGGAGGGTTTGAATGTTGTTTCCGTAGCACACACAAAGGCAGTTTTTCGCATGTGTTTACCCGCTTGCTTACCTGCTCACCAAGGAGTTGGGGGTTCCTTTCCCTTGGGTGTGTAGCGATCACGCTGTGCTTTGCAGACCCAATTTTTTGTGGGGAGTGATGGTGTCCCGAATTAGATGATCTGGTGTTGCAGACTTCTTTACATTTAGATTTGGGGATGAAACGGTACTAGGTCGCTTCTCAAAAGTGTTTCTTTGTGAAATGTTCCTTAAAGCATTTCTGGGTTTAGCTATTCAAAACCCTAGAAAATTGCGGCACAAGTACAAGTTACCTGTTTTGACAGTAGCTGTGAAAAAAATATCTTTATTAAAGTTTCCCAGTGCCATAACATGGCGACACAGCATCAGGAACCATCTATGTCGCATGGGAGATGAACTAACCTGTTCACTGCCATGACGGGAGTGTACCTGGAAACGGTTTATAAGAGCAGTTGCTATGAACCCCGAGCTGCACTGATTACTGAAGATCTTAACAGAATAAATATTTACAAATATAGCTCTGATACATGTTACTGAAAAGCAAAGATCGTTTATTTTCACAGCTTCCTATCTCCAGGTTTACAGCAGCATCCTTGTTAAATGGGTTCAGGTATTAGGTTTGAGGCTGCTTTACTCTCAGAGTCCACATGAGAGGCAAAAGTTGCAGGTGTGAGAGGAAATGTTCACTGCTTAGAAAAAACACTTCAAGATTGTTATTTTTTTCCTAATTGTAACATTTTCTCCTCTCTTCAAAGGCCCGGTTGTCTCTTGCCTTTCTCTGGGGTGATGATGTCAAAGTTCCTGCCAGTGAAGGATTGCTCTCTCGGACTCTCCCAGGTAACATTCCCTGCAGCGACGGCTTTGAAATGACGTGCTCAGGTCGGCTTTGATGCCTGGAGACCACATAACTGTAAAGCAGCAGACATCTGTTTTCAGCTGTGGTCGGTTAAATGCAGTGTTTGTGTTTTTGGTTTGTTTTTCGGGTTTTTTTTTGTTTTGTTTATATTTTAACAAAGAAACTCACATAAGTTACACCTTGTTAACAGCACAGGCTGTTGTACCCTTAGTTTAATGCTCTTCTGTCAGTTTAACTGCCACTGTAGCTGTAGCTAATTCAGCATTTCAAGTCTCCCTTGTTTCTGAGATGCTTTTCTTGGCGCGAAAGTGAGAAATCTCCTGTTTCTCCTTTTTGGGTGTTAAAAATAGCTGGAGCTCCATACAGTTATTCTAGCATTTTAAGTAACTAATTAAGCCTTTTTTCTAATTTTTTTTTTCAGGTGAAAGCTCGTGGTGGTTTTTAGATTTCAAAGGAGCTTTTAGTATTGTAATAATAAGATTGACTCAATAGAAGTCCTATTTTGTAAAAATAACTGGTAGATATTGCTGGAGGGAGCAAATGCTACTTTTACTTGGAGTTACCCAGTTTTCCAAATAGTACTCTGATACCTCAGAAAAATAAAGATCTGTTGCATAAAATCAACATACATACATGTGACATGTAAGGCTTTACTACTTAATGAGGAACAATGTTTTATCCAAAATAGTCATTCATCTGATCAACTGTATCTGTAAAAATATCCTTTGTCCATAGAAACTCTGTCCTTCTTCTAAGGACTTCTTGTTAGTGGTTAGGTTTAAAAATTTTCCACTTCAGTTGTAAGCACCTTTTGTTCCATCACATACTATTGTGGAGGGTGCGCTGGTGGCTGAATGGGAGAGGAAAAGAAATATTTCTTTACTGCATTGACTGACTGTAGGTCAGTAATTTTTGCCAGCTCATGTGCAATGTTAGAAATACGCTACAGGCAATTTTTTGTCATCTGTCAACCTAGAGAAAAATGCTTGTATCGAAAGACAAAAAGACAAGAACACCAGGCACTGTTACAAGTGTTTTGGGTACCTCATTGGCAGCTAGCCACCACAGAGGACTGGCTGGTAATGCAGACATTGCTAACTCATCCTATGTCATAACACATAAAATCAAATTACATTGAAATACAATGAAATGAAATGAAAATACAATTAATCAAAATACATGAATGCAGAACTCATGTACTCATCATGCACTTGCTCCCGCAGGGTACCAGGGTTTATGATTGATTCCCTTGAAGTAAATCACAGGCCTGACTTAAATAACTGAGTAAATAAAAAAAAATTGGTTTTGAAGCATCTAAACTGGTCTGTGAGAGCATGTCCATTCCGTGAGTGAACTATGTGGTGATTCTAATAGGTGGTTAATATCCTCAAAACCTTTGAGCTTTCCTTTCAAATGAAGGTTTGTTGCAAAGAAAGCATGCGGTTAAAGGGTAAACCTACTTAAGAGTTCAAAAGCAATTAAAAGGAACCTCTGAATATATTTGCATGGCATCTCATGGTTTTCAGTGGATTTCAGAATAAAGGATGACCGCCTACCCGTATGGTTTTTGACAGATATATGTCAAGGATAAAATATATGTATTTGCTCTTACTGAGCTTGATAATTGCCTGAGGTCTTCTCCAGCTGTGCTGGTAATGCCACTTGTGTTAAAGCATGAGTCAGAATGCAAGTTTGCTTTTTTCAATTGAAAAGGAAGAAGGCTGCACGTCATATTTGTCCTTTCTATGAATATGAGATACTCTGTGTTAAAACCTAGCAGTATTCTACAGCTGTTAGCAGGCACTTCAGCCTTTGCGTTTTTACACTACAGTTTATCACCTTCTTACAGCCACAGGAGAAGCTCATGCACACCTTAGCATGGGGTTCAGACATTTTTAATAGCCTCAGGATGGCTGCAGTCTCTAAAGTTGCTACGGAAATGTGTGCACCACAGCACCATCGAAGCATGTTGCAAAATGTTAGTCCTGGAAGCTGTGGGATTATAAGGGTTGTTCAAGGATTATTCTCTTCTTTAGTTAGATTTAGTCCTTTTTCCATGCAGCAGCTCTGCTCTGAAATGTCCTCCTGCCCTTTCTTTGCTTCTTAGCACCCCTTTATCCATAATGTCCTGGTTGGTTATGAGGAGAACATGTGTTTCTTGAAAGCTGTCAAGCTTTTCCTCTTACCTGCAACACTTCTTTAGGTGGCGTGATTACACCCATGGAAGGTAGCTCCCAGGGGTTCAAAGACAGGCAAAACCAAATATGCACATCTCTCTCTCTCTAATGGTTTGAGTGTTTTGCTCTGTGTGAGGCACGGGTAGATGTTTCTGTGGTTCTCAGAGGAGGGAGTGTGAGGAGTGGATGACAGGGGAAATGGTGGTTGTGGTCACGCACTTGTTCAGGCAGTGCATAGAGGGAAGTCAAGTGAGTGGTCAAGTCAGGTGCATGGTACTACAGCTGGCAAACATTTGTGGTGTGTTTATTTATACACATAATTTCTCAGTATAAAAAAACTGCTCTTTGCATTTAAAGTCTGACTTCTGGACATTTACCAGTTTTAAAGCTAGACTGAAATTTTGGATTGATTTAAAAACCACTGACCAAGTTTCATTCTCCGAGCAGAATGCCACACAGTTTCACAACCTGGTTTTCTTTGCCTCAGATTGAGGGTAAAAGAAAGGGCATCCTTTGGGGAACAGCTGTTCTTTTATATTCATATTAACTAGTTTTGTTAGTGTAGAAAGAAAGAGGTCATCAGATTTTGGGATCTCTGTGGCACTGTAAAAGACAGTTGTGGGATTTTTTTCTAGAATTGACTACTGACTTTTGGATGCATCCAGTTATTTCCTGATATTATTGAATCCTTTATTTTTGAAAGACCTGCTGTTTAGAAAGTTAGCAGCCCTTTTTGCATATCAGTGCTTTGCAAAGGATCTGAAGCAAGGCATTTACAAGTGAAAGCCTCTGAATTTACTAATCACTTTGTTGGAAGCATTCTCTTTCAGCACAGATTCTTACCTTACTTTCTCTGTGCCCTGCTCTAGTCCCGCAAAGCAGCAAAATATAGTCTAAATTTCAAGAGTAACATTTGCCTCTTCTTTTTTGAGATTGAGTTGTTGAGATGCCTCTTTTAAAATCCCATGTGGTCTAGAATATATGAAAAGTAAACAGTAGAGGAAGTATGTTCACTTACTAACTTAGTGGGAGCTTCTGACTAAGAATGTGGTCTCTTACTAATAAGGAAACTGTTTTGAAGTTTGAAAATATGTATTTTGGTCACAATGCATTATTTAGGTGATTGGTACTGATAAGGTTGCGTGCTCTCAAACCATAACATGTGGCTTCGATTTCCAAAGCTGCTGCAATCTTATACAGAAACATAGGTGAGGTGAATTTGGAAAATAAAATCTACAGTTCAATTCATATTTAAAAATAAGTATCAACCCAAGCAGCCTGGCCTTGGGCAGGACTTTTTTACCAACTCACTCGTGGAAGGCTGTCTTTCGTCTTGAATGCTGTTGGTTTCCAATGTACTTGCTTTCTCATCTCCTATATTTTACATTCTTTATGAACTCAGATCTTAGCTGCCCAGATGTTTGGAGCCAAACTCCCTCTGACTTTTACTGAGACTGGAGTACTCCAAAGCCTCCTGACACTTGCAGCAAGACTCCAGCAGGACACTGAACACCCACATCTGCAAAGTGAGCAGGTGATTGGGTTGTTATTGAAAGCTGAAGTGCACTAATTGCAGGCTTTGTGGTACGATATTAAAATGTTATATGAGGTAAAATGGACTCTTTCTGATTTTCTAGGGCTACCCAGGCACCTCTGTATGTAACATTCGGTAGCATCTTAATTACTTCTGAGGCCATTTAATGTGTTCAGTGCGTATTTCCATCAGCGACGGATGTAGGTAGCTCTTTCTTTGTTCCTTTTAATGAACTGATCACCCTTTCTCTGACAGTGTGCAGAATGCTGACATATTTGGTATATAGTCTGAGAGGATGGATTTTCCAATGCAGGATTGTGGTCGTTGCTTTCTGTTCTTCACCTGCCATGTAATGTGCTTCTTAAATGGGTGGAGCCTTTTAAACAAGAGAAGAATTATAGAATTTAGTAGGTTTGAAATGACTTCTAAGATCATTGAGTCCAACTGTTTCTGTTAGAAATTTTGTGACATGTAATGAATTGTGCTCACAGCTTGTCAATCTACTCAGAAGTTCCTGCTGACCCCGTGAATGTAAGTGATCATACAGGGATAACAAATTAGTATTCCAAGAGTGTATAACTGCTAAAAGTACATGTAAGTGTCCCCAAAGCTGAGCTGACATCTCTTGGTACTGTATGCCTTGCAAGCATCTGAAAAAAACCCCTTCTTTTGTCAACGACCTTACTATTCCTGTGCAGCAGTCAACAAACATGTCATTGCAATACCTCTGCGAAGTTGGGAAATGTTCTTTTTGCAATTCCCCCTATTTCAAACCCGAGGCACTGCTTATATTTGAGCTGAAGCTATTCCCTGTGTGTCTTTTTCCTCAGTTCTCTGCAATGCCAAGTTGCAGTGCAGTGCAGTTGTCAGTGTCAGCACATCTGGTGCCGAAACTAAGGTTGCAAAAATTCTTTGCCTATTTAAAGTAAGCATCAGGTCTGGATACGATTTTTCTTTGTGTTGAGATGAAATACTCTATTTCTGAAAAAATGCTGATTCACTCAAGGCAAAATGGAGACCAAGAGATGCATCTGACAGGGTCCTGATTTATATAAGGAAGCAGAGGCACTTCAATTTTGATTATGCACTTCTCATGAAAGTGCACCAACCTCTATATTGTTGAGCGTGGTGCTGGTGGTGTAGTTGTTTCCATTAAAAACCTCAAAAGATCTTGATTTCATTCCAAGGCAGTACAAAAGCATCTCTGAAATCATGAAAATGTTTGTGGAATAGGCAGATAAATGTTCCCATCCAGACCTGCTGACAGATTTTCTAGTAATGCTTTTCTACTTTTTCATGACAATGAAAGCAGAAGTTCAATTACAAAAAGCCAAACCGTGTTTCTTAGCAGCAATCATATTGAATTTATTTTAAAATAGTGGAAGTGGGAGAAAAAACCCCCAACAATCCAAATTACTTATCAAGATCTTCCACAGGTGTCATATCAGAATTGCACCATTTCTATTTCACATAGCAAATCAATTTACAGTCATTGAATTCTTTTAACATGCATAAAATTGGCATCCTGTTACATTTGTCAAGCCTACCAGGTTAAATACTTTCAATCACAATAATTTTGGTATCATCCTATGTTGTGCTAGTGCTAAAAACCAATCAGTATTAACATGGAAGAGTAAAAATTCCAGAAGTAAGTTTGTTCAAGCATAGGTTGTCTTTTTTTTTGAAAAAAATAATTGAAAATAATTTTTACACTGTTATGAAAATGTCAAATAGATCTACAGTTCACAAGAAAATAAAATACACTCTTTTGGATGAAAGTCTAAAACAATCTGTTGAGTTTTCCTTTGCTGAATTAGTTGCCTCTTTTGTTGGTTTTTTTTTTTTTCGCTTGTGTGGAGCATTTGCTGTGGCATTTACATGCGATTCTCTTCAAGTATAGCAATATTTATCATGTTTATTATTTGCCAAATGCCTGTACTACAGCTTTAGGCAGGAGATCTTGGTAGATTTCCTTAGTAAATTTTCCAATTTTAGCTGGTATTTTGAAGTATTTAACAAAGAAAGAAAGAAAGAAAATGGCAGCCCTAACAGAATTATTTAAAGTCTTGCAGATAGATAGATAGATAGATAGATAGANGAAAGAAAATGGCAGCCCTAACAGAATTATTTAAAGTCTTGTTCCAAAGATACTGTACAGCTTTGGCTGGGAATTGGGGAAATAATGGATGAGTCTGACTTACTGAATTGTTTTTGTAATAAAAATCATAGCTTAGTTGAAATGCAAATCTTAGGTTTATTTTTGTAAAAAGGAATAAAAGTCTCTTGTTATACACTTGTAAAGGTAGAGAGAAGATAAGAGATTGAGAAGAGACAGTAGTTTTTGAGGGTCACTGCAAATAACTTTAAAATTTGAACTGATGCTGGTCTGATTTTCAAACACCAGAAGGTCTGAAAACACAGTTGATGCTGTTCATACAATTGCAAGCCTGAAAAAGGAGTTTGGCAGCTACATGGAGAAAGAAACCAAAATCTTTTAGAAGAGGTAGTAGTGGAGAAAAAAACTGCAGGGGAGGGGAGAGCAAAAAGCTGTTGTGTGTTTCTGTGATACCCCACTTGTAGCCCAGGCACATATCCCTGTGTATCCTGCTGTATCTTACTGTGTGCCAGAGAGCACAATGCCACCAGCAATTGCTGAAAGATACTTTTGCCTCCACGGATCCTGCAGTGCCAGCTCTCCACCTGCTCCAGTGAGGGCTTGCTCTGTTACCCAGTGGGTCCAGTACAGAACTGGCTTGGGGAGTCGGGCAAGATGTCCATGCCTTGGTTTCTAGGTTTGCGCTGCTATTGGGTGAGATCTGCTTTCATTTTTCTCAGTGCATGACACAGCTCAAATGCAAGGATCAATAAAGAATGCAAATACCAGGATTTATTTGTAATACTCAAAATAAACATTCTCATTTACAGATGTTTAGAAAATACAGAGGTGTGAAAGGAAAAGCTATGGTGAATGGTACTCGTGCTGTAGTTACATCAGAGGGAGAAGTCTTCCATCATTCAGACTCCAATTTTTATTTTTTTTTGCTGTCCAGACAGTAGTCATGACTTCGGGCTTTACCCATTTCTGTTTTTCATTAATTACATTAGCTGGTATAACTGTCTTTCCTTTGAAGCCTTTTAGCAGGTTTGCATGAGTGTAACTGTTCACCCTGGAACTCGCTGTGTCCTTTTCCTTAGTAGGAGGGAGTGATTCTTTACTTCTGACCCAAGCAGTCCGAAATTCTGTCAGGTCCTCAAAAAAGTCTTAAAAAGCATAAATGTGCTTTTGATGAGCTTTTTCCTTTAAGAGAAAGGTTAAATGCAGGACCTCTTCTGCTTGTCTTCTGGTTCCTCTGCCTTCAAATTATCTTTTTTACTAAAATCACAGGGGCTAGATGCTTTATTTATTTTGATTAAAACTAAAGATTTAATGCCATAATAACAAGCTGAGACTTAAAATGCACAGGACTTAAGTTATAAGAACTGGTAACACACAAATTCATTAAAACATTGGATTTCTAAATTCAAAATAACTCCAAAAAACCAGAATTGATCAAGTTAGTTTGAGAACAGTGTGACGTGTTTGTGGTTAAGCTAGGAACCAAAAAGAAACACTTGTGTTGTTTTTCTTGCACAGAATAAAACCCTATATACATTTAAGTTCAGAGCTTTTTCTTGGAGCGGCTTAGAAAGAATCACATGATCCTTTTCTGTAGTTTGTAGCACTTGTATTGGGGGTCCAGGGTAAGTCCTTCCACCCGAAGTGCTGATTGCATTACAGTTGCACCTCTGTCTGTGTTGCTCGTTTCTCTTTTTCTTTTCCTGCTGTCTTTGGAGAGAGAAGTTCCTTCCTCCGCAGTCCCACCTCCTCGTCAGAGGGACACAGAGCGCTTCCTCTTCCTAGCAGCATACTCCCCCGCCACAAAATTGGATAAGGAATGGCTGAGGCGACTGTCCAGAGTATCGGAGTTGTTGCTGCTGCTGCTGATTTTCACCCATGGGCACAGGCACTGGAGTATGGCTCTGCGGATGTAGCTGTCACAGCAATAGTAAATGAAAGGGTTGGCACAGCTATTGGCAAAAGCAAAAGGGCTGCTCACCTGCATGCCCAGTTGGGCAACCATGTTGGAAAAACAGTCAGACTGCTTCAGGAGTCCCAAAAGGATGGCCATAAGCTTGAACAGATTGAAGGGAACCCAGGAGACAACAAAAGCTGCCACTACAATGAAGACAATCTTGATGGATTTTCTCAGTTTCTTATCATGTTTCCCAGTCTTCTGATAATGCACACAGAGTCTCTTGGTGATAGAGCAGTAAAAGGTTAAGATGCTCAACAGTGGGAAGAAGAAGGCCAGGATTAAAAGCATCAGCGACGCAATCTGTTTGGCTTCTGTCATGGCTTTGTCTGTGCAGTAAGTCTTTCCATATTGCTTCTTCAGTTCTCTGGACAAAAGGGTTGGCATCCCCAAGCAGCAGGATAACAACCAGACACAGATGCAGAGTGCTCTAGAATAGGATCTTGTTCTGATCCGTCTAGCAATAGAGGGGTGCATGATAGCCAGGTATCGGTCAGCACTCATACAAGTGAGGAGGAGGATGCTGCAGTACATGTTGACTGAGATGACATAGGAACTGGCTTTACAGAGGAAAGATCCTACCCTCCAGCTCCCATCCGACACCTCCTTGTCCACCCAGAACGGCAGTGTGATGAGGAAAATGAAGTCAGATGCAGCGAGGTTGATGATAAAGACGTCAATCAGCCTCTGGACCCGTCGCTTGAAGACCAAGGCTACGATCAGGACTGAGTTGCCAACAATGCCCACCAGGAACACAGCAGTGTACAGGATAGGGAGGAAAGTAGACATATGTTGCAGGTGCTGATACTGGCAGTTGTCCTCGTAGTAGTAGTCATAGTTGAAGGTGACTGTAGACACAGACGAGAGCTGGGTGAGTTCCATTTCTGGCCAGGCTGTTCTCATCCCTGCTCTGAGGGAGGCTCTGAGTTCCCCTGCCCTTCCCTTCAAGGTCTTTAAAAACATTTTATTGAGTGAGGGGGGAGGAGTGGAGAGAGGGAGGAGGAGAATTGTGGTTTTGTGGGGAGATGATTTATATATTTTTAACCAACTGCATAGGCAACAAATAAGCAACAAGAGTCTCTGATTAGCCGAAATCTTGTCTTCAGAATAAACATTTGCAGATTTTTTTTAAAATCAGGTTTAATTTTACTGATTCTATCTCCATTTTGCATTTGCCTGTGAAAGCAAACCAGGTTCAGGTTTTGCTCTTTTTCCTTTGTGGGGAGGGATGGTAGTTTTCAAGATTCTGAACTTTTTTATTTTTTATTTTTTAGCACAGTAGCTTGCAGAGATTTGAGATTGTACCAACTCAGAAGAAATCAGAGAACAGTGAATTCAGGTGCTACATTCTTTATCTATACTCAAAACCTTTTGTATATATTGTTTGTCAGTGCAAGTTCAACTTTTCTGAGGCTTGGAGTTTTTTACTTTACTTCATTTATGGTTGTTGTTTTCTGTTGAGAGTAGTTATGTCATACAAAAATATAGAGGGAGAAACACTTAAAACTATTATATCCTTTCTGCCCTGTAGTTGGTTGTTCTGTATCAGTCCCAGGCTCTTTGCTGCCCTGCCAGTGTCCCCCTCCTGCCCTGCAGCCCCTCCAGTTCCCCTAGACATGGACTCTCCACACCCAACTTGATGAATGTATCAGAAACTTAGAGAACAGTTTTCCAGAGTGTCACATATTCTTCTGCAATTTGAAACTTGACTTGATGCTCCCATCCCCCTTTACAGACTCTCTGATCAGCCACAGTCCTGGACTCCAGAGCACTGGTTTGTTCTGCCTCTGACTGCACAGGCTGCATGGCTCTTGAGCTGTTCTTCTATACAGTGCTCACTTCCCTTGAAGAGCTCTGATTTCCTTCATCTTTCATTTGCAATATCCGTGTCGCTCCAGCTGTGACTTACCTTACAGACAGCCCTTTCAGCATTGCATAAATCAAATGGAAATTCTCATTTTTGAAACTACTGCATTCATTACAGATTTATCAGTGCATACTAATTTGAAACCTCTACTATTGGTCACCATCATCCTTCCTGTCTTCTGCAGATAAATTAATTTTCTCCTTCCTCTCTCTCCTGCATGTTCACAGGCCAGGCACTTCTTCAGAATTCTCAAAGCTTTGAGGAAATTGCCTACTGCTGCAGGCTCCACCCCTGGGCACATAGATTGCATCTGTGTGTCTCCACAGGCAAAGAGCAACTGCAGGTTGTGGGCAGCAAATTAGTCCCTCCAGTGCACTCTGGATGCACTCAGATTCACACCCTCAGTGCTCAGGTTATGTGCTCCTGTGCAGCAGGTGCCTGGTAGACTTCCAGGCACCTGGAAAAACAGCCAGCTGCTTGCTACTAAACAACTGGCTGCTGGAGGGAAGGATATTTAGGTGGGCACTGTCTCTTGTGAAGATGTATTGGTGTGTAATAAGGCGCTAGTTATATACAACTCCTTCCTATCAGCAGGGCACTAGTGGACTCTAGCTGACTATTTTTAATGGAATGTGTAAGGATTTACTTTGTGAGTGCAATTCAGCCATCACAAACTCTGAAAAAGGACCAAGGTGTATAAAAACATCTCAGATTGGATTACTGATTCGTATGCCACAGATGTAAATGTTGAACCTGTAAGGAAGAACAGGCTAAAAATCATCTTGCCACCTCAACTTGGGTGTAACCATTCACTTAAAAAATCACTGCGTCCTCTTCGTAAGTAGGAGGCAGTAACTCTTCTTAGTTAGTCCACTTGTGAATTTGAGTAAAAATAACATTCAGTGGATTTGTAAAATGTCTCATTGTTATTCTAGGAGTAATCTCCTCCACCTGATTGTCTAACAGACAATTCTTATTTTCAAGGAAATGTAAGTCTCTCCTGTGGTGCTGAAAGTGAGCAAGTCTTTTTGTCTGTGAGACTGGCCACTGCTCAGTTACAGCACGGATTTATGTGCCAGCTTGTTCTTTCCCTGGCAAAGCTGAGAGAAGGGAATGCAGACCAAAATTCATAAAACTCTTAAAATTGGGTTGGGTTGAGGACATTGTGATCTGTATGTGAAAGCTGTAAGTGTAAGAAAGCACAGGCTAAAATTCATCTTCTCACCACCTGAAGATTACAAAAGATATAGTGAGTTTTCAGACAAGACTTGTGTGAAAGTGCCCGAGTAGCTCAGTTTGCAGAAATTATGTTTGATGGATTCAGTGCACAGGTGAGTTTTGTGTCATCTTCGCTTATTTCTGCTTCAAGGAATGTGTTTCAGGCTCTTTCTTCCAAGGAGCCCTGGGAAATAGAGGCATTCTCTTTCTATTACTACTGGAGTAGAAGATCAGGTGAACCCTACAGTCTGTGATATTGATTCACTGAGGGCATCATGTCTCACTTCCCTGCGGTAGAGCCAAGCTCTCAAAAATACTGAGTGCATGGGAATTTCCCTCATAACACTCTCCAGGAAGCTCAGCACACAACACACAAAGATCCAAGAGATGTGGTGAGATGTTTTAGCATCAAGAGAAAGCCTCCATCCTCTCCTCAATCTTCTAGATTTCCACAGAATTTTTTTCCTCACAGGCTTTGCCAGATGCACGTAAACCCCTTTCCTGAACAAAATTCTCTGCTGAAGAAACCAGCTACTATCTTGGCTTGGGTGTATGTTCTTCCATTTGGGATACCCATCCTGTCCAGCACTTGATGCAGCTCTGAAAAAACGCAGCCGCTGGGTGTTGAGTAGTTTTGAACCTGAGGGTGAACCTAAAGCTTCTGTAACCAGACACTCAGAGCAGCTCCTGTGATCATGGCCCCGCACTTGGCCACTTCTGCTTGAAAGAGCGTTGGTCTGCTATGGTCCTGTCTTTCTCAAATGCACCTGTGAAATTTGTTGTGGCAGTATATGTACCATTCCTTAAATCTTCCTCGTAGGAAATGCTGAGGTGTTTCCAACAGTGGCACGGAAAAAGATTTCATGTCGTTGTTCACAGTTCTGTAGTGCTTGCCATACGTGTATTACAGGCAGGTAGCCACCTATTTTTGTGACAAAATCCATAAAAGAGCTGCACAGCAGAACTATCAGCACAGGAAGTATGCAGGGTTGTTGATTTAGTTTGTCACACACACCACCTTCCCCTTACAAATTTCTGCAATTGAAGCATTTCAGGTAGCGAGGTGTGTTTTTTGTGATTTCTTTTTTTTGTCTTTTACATTGTCTGTTTTACTGATAGTTTAAATGGGGTCTTATTCCAGCTTCTACATGCGCTTTTCTACAAGCACAGGCATCTAGATAAAAAAAGCTGCATATCTGTAAATTATTAATGATGATAAATGCTGAGAAGGACAGAGGTTTAATTGGCTGTAAAAGAAAGTGTAGTAGTTTCTAAATGATTGTGCTTCAAAAATATGTAAGAAACAGAGATTTGCAGACCTGATTAAAAAACAATCCGAAAAACACACTAAATTGGCTGAAGCTGCCCTACTGTGCTATAACTAGTTGAAGGCAGGCTCAGAGGTGACCAGTGAATGATAACCAATTGAAGTCTCACCCCTCAACAAGAGGAGAGGGTGGAACCAATTCAGGACAACACATTGGGGTGGGCTGAAATACTTCCATGCTGAGAGTAGTGGTCTACAAAATGCAGTGCAGGAAGGAGATATTTTTTGTACACTTTATTTTTGAATATTTATTATCTCATCCTTTTTTAATTTATATTTTTGTATATGTTTTATAGTGTACATAATCTATTGGTACAGTAGCGCATTTATATAACTCTAAAAAAATATTTACATATTAGAGGGGTGCCTGCTCACAAAGTTTTTACTGATGGGGTGCACTATAACAAGGTTTGGAGACCACTGACATAAAGGACGAGTGAGTATCATTAAAATGCACCAGTGCTTTTCATGGTATTTGGAAGAAGCACATCTAGAAGGTCTTCTCTCTGTGAAAATTATAATTACAGTAGGATTTTCTTATCCTGCTGTGTTCTGTGCCAGTAGGAAAAATAAAGTAGGCAGAAATGAAACAGACCAAACTGTATAAGGAGGTCTGAGACGAATCCATGGGATTTCCTGCTCCCTCTGGCTATGTGAAATGCTCATAGATGATGCGTAAAACACAAAGACTAAAAGTGCCCTTTTTGTTAGTACAAAGAGAACATTTGCTGGGAGAGGCAATATCTCGTAAATTAACAAGCAGTATTGGAAAAAACAGACAGACTTTTGAACACCTTTTTCAGATTTGAATCAATAACTCCTGAAGTGAATGTGATATATGAAGGGGTTTTTTCTCTTCTGATCCTATATCAGCTTCATTTAATACAGATGGTGCCACCTCCTTCAAATACTTACTTATTTCCTTGGACTGTGAGAAGTAAAATGATAAAAATTTTGTACTAACCAATTTTTTTTTTTTGCAACATACTGGGGGTTTGTTTGTCTTGTTTGCAGCACTCTTATGTTAAACTGTCTGTCACTGCCTGAGAACTTACTAATGTACATGATCCAGGTCTGCTATCGAAGAAACTTCACTTTTATAAAAAGCAGGAACAACATTTAATCTATAGCCCTCAGCATTATTCCTTCCATGCTTTCCTGTGCAAATGCCACCGTTTATGCACAGTAAAGCAAACTTTTACTTTTAAAACCTTCCCAAATGATCCTGTTCTGTACCTAAACTGATCAGTCAGTGGTTCTGCTGAGGCAGACTGAAGTGGTGTGAATAAAAGAGAAAAAGAAAAAAGATTGTTGTTGACAAGGAATGACCTTGTGCATTTATTTGTAATGTTTTTATTGGGTTACTCGTACTGTATGGGAGGGTATTTTTCCAGGGAAAAAAAAAATCAAAGTGAAATCTGGAGGGAGTATTTGAATTTAAATAAATAAAATGAAAATGAAAACACATCTCTTCCCTCTGGATGCTTTTGAACAGCTGCACTCTTCATATTGATCAGGGCAGACTATGAAAAAGAAGAGGCTACTGCAGTATAATTTAATAACGAAAGTAGCAATGGCTACAAAATTTTCCAGAATTTATTCTCATTTTTACAAAATTAGATCTTTTAGGAGAAAAACCTATAGACTTGACAATGTTAGATAATTTGCTACGGTTTACAGTAAATGGTTCCAATTCTACTTATCCTATGGCTCAGAATACAGACAGGTTTTGTTTTTTCCCTTTAATGTTTTCCAGCTTCAACCTCTGATCATTTTGCCAGGTATACAGAAAGAACTGTTACTGATTTTTTTGTTCCTTATTCCCATTACGTGTATTTTATGGAGTTGCAACTCCTTAATTCAATAAATTAACGCATTAAATAAACTCCTCTTCTATAAATTAAATTGACTGACCTTTTGTGATATATTTCATTGAGAGAGGTTTTCTAATTGCTCAGTGATTTTCACATACCTTATTAGGTTTACCTCAACATGTCAAAACTAGACATGCTATTTCAGCACCCAACAGCAACTCCAGATATGATAAACTTCTTTCCTCCCTGTTATTTCTCAATTTATACATTTGAGTTTGCAGGAAAGTTGGGTTTTTTTGGTCACAGCATTATCGTAGCAGATGGTAATTCACCAACATTTTTCCTCTTCATTTTGTGCCTCCCAGGATAAAGTCTCATGTCAGTGTGCCTCCAGTCTTTGCTTTTAAATTAATGAGTTCATCAATGACCTTATTGAAATGCATGTTTGCTTGCCCCAGCTGCGAAATGATCAGGTCACCCTGTACCAGTGCCCTCTCCATGTCATTATTTACCCTTCCCTCAGGCTTTGTGTCATCTCTGAGGTTTATCAACAATGCTCTGCTTTTTTCCAGGCCCTCCATAAAGATGGTAAGTATTTTGGAGTCTAGAATAAACCCCAGTCAGACCCCAAAATGCATCCTTGCAGACAGTTACATTATGAGGTGTTGGTGAGACAGTTCCTTGGTCTGGAAAGGTGCAGTGTATAGACAGAGGTTTATTTAGTATAATATTACTTCTAGTACTTTTTTTTGATTAAAAAATTTTTTTTGCACTAAGTCAGAGAAGTTTCTTCCATCACTGCTTTCACCTTTGCCATCCTAGCTTCTTACGTTGCTGAAAAATGGCTTGCTCGCTGTTCTGGCGGAGGAGTTGGTCGGGATAATTCCCCAGAAGGTCCTCAGTGGCATGAAAACCTCAGATATTTCTGGTTTTTCTGAGTATTTGTTTGGTAGTTTGTTGGTTTGTGAAATCAAAACCGGGTGGGGTGATGTCTCAGCCAGGGGAGTTGTTAACCACTTTTAAGAGTGCTCTCGAAATTCGAGTGGGTTCATGTACCAGGGAAATGTCCAGTTTGGGGCGCGGAGCCAGTGTCGACTAATTTTTGCAATTTTTACTGAACTTTTTTTTTT
>VZRE01000929.1:290506-343019 GCA_013396775.1 Cephalopterus ornatus
GGTTTGTTTTTTTTTTTTTTTTTTTTTGCAAGCACCCAAGCAAAACAGAAACAAACAAATAGAAAGGAGGCTGTAGCCAGGCGGGGGTCGGCCTCTTCTCCCGGGTAACTAGCGACAGAACAAAAGGACACAGGCCCAGGCTGCGCCAGGAGAGGCTCAGGACGGACACGAGGAGGAATTCCTGCACAGAAAGAGGGGGCTGGATGTGGGAACGGGGCTCCCGGGCAGCCGCCGCCTCCGGAAGGGGGCGGCAGAACTACACGGCCCAGGGTGCCCCGCGCGGGCGGGCGCGGCGGGCGGAAGCGGGGCCGGGCCGNCACCGCCCCCTGCGCGGGGCTGTCGCCTGTGAGGCCCGAGCCCCCGGGGGTGGTCGCGCCCAGTGGAGGTGCCCGGCCGGCCCGGCCCACGGTGCTGTGCTGGCCCTGGCGCGGCAGGGGCTGAAAAACCCTAGAGCTTTTCGAGTCATTTTCCCCTCCCCTTCGTATTTGTTTCTTTGTTGGCACTGGGAGATATCCGTGAAGTAATTTCAGGGTTAAATGATTGTCTCCAACCATTCGGCTTGCTCTCTGCTTCTAGATCACTTGTTGTGAGCTGGTGCTGTGGAAGGAGCTGAATGAATGGCACAGTCGGGGCAGAAGGGAAGTTTGCGTTTCGTGCTCTCCACCTGCCACAGGATACAAGCAACGCTGTGCCTCTGAAGCGACCTGGAATCATTGGAGCTGCGTGTCTTGAGGGACTCCTGACGACTGCCGAAGGTAAAAAAGTGTTTGGTAGCAATGTTTCCTAACCTTCCGTTGCCCTGAATATTAAAAGGATGATCCTGTTCGGTGCTGTTGCCAGCCCTCTCACCACATTTACACCTTCTCGTAGGCCTTCTCCCTAATCCCTTTTCCCAAAGAGCAGTCAGATTGCAAGCATGTTTCCTGAGTGAATGCCGGTGAATGCAGCCTCCCTCTTTGGTGATGTCACATAACAGGAGTTTTCTAAATGTGGTAGCCCCACTGTTGGCTGAAAGGAGTGACCGCAGTAACAAGATAAAAATCTTCATGTTTTTGTATTCCTTTCTGCCATGGTACAGTAACTTCTTACAAAGGCTGTCCATTCTTCAGTCCTAAGTTGATTTTTTGCCAGAATACTTGTTTTTGTTCTTTTCCATGTTTTTTTCTCTTTCAGCTCTACTGACTTGCCCCTTTTGTTCCCCCCCCTCCCTGAAGTGCATGCATCCAGTCATTCCTTTGAATGTTGCTGCCAATTTGGCCTTTGCCTTCTCTTTGTGAGGTGGTGCTTTACGATTTTTACGTCTTGCTTCTTTAATACTTACAATATCATGTGAAGCACTTCTGCCTGTTTGCAACTGCCTTGTGTTGTCTTAGATTCGTTGCATAGCTTAGTTGCAGCCGTGACTTGTTTGAAATAGCCTCTGCTGTTAGAGTAAAATGTGCTGGCAGTGCTATATGAACAAACCTTCTGTAAAACAGTGAAGGGTCTTGCTGACAGCCTGTAAAGACAAAATATTTTTATTTGTAATCAGTCTTTATGTCTTTATAATTCATGTCAGCCTTGGCAGTAGTAATGTTATTTTTTCGTAAGTAAGTTCATTCTGGAGCACCTCTTACGCATTGTTCTGTACAGAACCTTTTGCAAAGTGTGGCATAATCCTGTAAACCTGCAGTGTCTTTCTTCATGGTCTTGTCTGGTAACTATTTCTTACTGACTGTGCTTGCTACTGCCATTGAGCCCTGCCTGGGGCTGGGCGGAGGGTTCTGCCTTTTAGAAGGACGCCTCATTTAAGTGGGAATGTGTCTGCTGTACATGAAGATACATTGGGTATACAAAGTGAATGGGCAGGGTAGTCAAATCGTCTACACTGTAGCAGGAAAAACTAGTTCAAAATTTGCCTAAAGTGTTGTGGAGTTCTTAATCTTTTCTGTAAGTAGCTGAAGTGTTAGGCGGAAGCATTGTGCGGACTTTTGTTGTAAGGAATTGGGGGTGTGCTCATGCCTTTGCACTGTCTTGCCCATACTGAAAATCCACATGTGTTTTTTGGGACAAATGCCACACAAAGCCACCCACTAGATTTTGGGGTCTCTGTAGCCCCATTAGCTGCTCTCTGCCTATGCCTGGAGTTACATTACAAGAATTGAACGTCAGTAGATTGCCACATCCCTTTTACCAAGTAGATAATGAACACTGGGCAGTGCTTTAATTTACTATTTGGTGATTAACCCTTCATTTTGCTCATGATCTGTTGTTGGTTGCCAACTGGCATCAGCCCTGCCAAGTCCACAGTATGCCAGCACACAGGAGGCTGGTCAGAAGGATGTGGTTGTGTTTTAATGGTGGTCCGATAGGGGCGTTTCCAGCACCAGTGTTCTGCACCTGGCAGCAGGGATTTGTATCTGAAAGCAAGATTTTTGAGTCAGTTCTTTTCTTTCTGTGTGTTAGGCACAGAGTTGATAGGGCTTTGTTATTATAAGCATTTATCGAGCATTTGTTATCATAAGCATTTATATTGAGAGGCAGTGACAGCACATCAGTGGCCCAATAATGTCCTGCTTACGTTCTTTTTCATTAGACACTGCTCTGAGGATGAAGCTTGTAAGTTCTTGTGATCCTTCCACACAGAGAGAGCCCTTTCTAAGGAGAGGAGTCTGTTGCAGAGGTTTCCTCTTGCAGTGAATGTGACTGCGGTACAGTGGAAAATCCAGACCAGCCTGCTTGCCAGCCTGTTCTGCTGCTTGCTGTGAGAGTGGGTTCCTGGAGAATCTGCTTAGCTCTGAGCTCAGCTGGGCAGGAGCTTTGGCCCTGGAGGTGCCACATGCCCTGTTTGCTTCATGAGATGTTCGTGAAGGGGAGGGGATCCCTCAGTGAATTCAGTGGGAGTGAATGGTGAGGCCAGATCTACGCAGCAACGTGCTCTCTCCCTATCCTGCTTATCCCACGTCCTGTGTACCTTGAGCTAGTTTCTGGCATGTCAGAAGAGAGTGGAAGTACATAACCAGGAATTAAACACTGCACAGAGAATTTGCTTCCAAGTGTGTGCTTGATTGTAAGTGTTTTCTAGATAAATAAGCCTGGATACGATGTGTTCTCCCTCTCAGTATTTAAGTTAGCTTTTAAAAGTTCAGAGCTTGTGGATTATTATTTAAGTGCAGTTGTGGTATGCAAACTTCGCAGTATTTTAAATGGGTGCTTCTTGTCAGTTCACCAAAAATCAGTTCTATTCGTGCTTGTTGCTAAGGATGCAGTTCAAAGATGGATATTATGAAGAGTGTGCCTCATTTAATATGGAAATGAAGCATAGGGAATGATATAGGTACACATAATTTCTCCTCCTTGTTAGCCTTAGTTAGATAAATAGAGGAGCAGATGGAAGGGAAAAGAAATAAGAATGGTATTGTTATCAGCAAACACTGATGCCTTTGAAACTCCCTGCTTTAATTTGCACCTCCTTTCTTAGTTCAGTGGCAGTCTGAAAGACACCAGTGCTGGTGTCTTTCCTTGTGAATGTTGAGTTTTAATGCACTTGCTGTTTCCAGTTGCGGTTCATTCACTTGCAAAGAAACTAGACCAAAATATTTTGATCAAAGTATGTGGGAGAAGGGAGGTAGAGCAAGCAATGGACAAGAGCTGATTAGATAGTAGCTCCTGCCGCCGGCCTAGCTGCCGAGTTAGCTTCCATTGATTTTTTTTTTTTTTCCCTTCTGGCTAGTGCATCAAGCCTGATTTATAGTAATCCATAAATTTAATCAACACAGAAAATGCATGAGAACAACAGGCGAGAACAGAGAACAGAGGAGTCCTCTGGCGCATTGCATTATCTGCAAAACATTTCGTGTGTTACCAATCACTTCCTCATTGAAGTGTCATAAGTGTGTGGTATTTGTATTTTCCCATGCCTCCTTTCACCCCAAATCTATGCCATTTGTGAACACAACCCTGCAAAGGCATAAATGACCCGTAATAGAGGGAGACAGAGTAAAGTTCTTGTAGGAGTGTATGGAGGCCGTTCAGTTTTATCACCTTGTTCCCGTGGAGCAGGGCACCTTCCTGCACTGCTGTCGTTCTTCAGAAATATCACAATATGTATTGTGGCATTAGTGTATCATTTACCATAACTTCAAATTTGTCTTTCAGTGCTTCCTTCATGTTCTGTCTCTAGTGCCTAGATGCATTTCTCTGCTTCCCTAAAGGCATTCCAGCACTTTGGCATGGCTGGCTTTAGTGAGCAGTCTGGAAGAGCTTTTTTGGCATGCCTGTGGTTCTTATCTTTGCTGTAAACACAAGCTGTGAAAGCCGTATGGGGTGGCAGGCTAAAAATAACTTCTACCCTTGGTAATCGCCTAAGGAAAGATAAGTCTTCTGCCTGGACGCTGTGGATGGATTCTCTGACGTTCCTTACAATCAGGATCACAAATGGCAGCGAGCTGTGCCATCTGCTTTGGGGATGGAGTTGGTGTTGCTCTGTCAGTTGTTCTTTCAGAGAGAGCTGCTAGTGCAGTGCGGCTGGGAGAGCACACTCTCTGGGATATTATCCACGCTTTGAACTTGCAGATCCAATGTGTGCGGGCCAGTACTGTAGATTTGCTCAGTGTTCCTTTGATTCCAGCATGTTGGAAGAGGAAGATGTGGGTATCCTTATGGGACATTGCATAAAAGAGGGATGATGTGATGAGTTTGACTATGCTAAGATAACTTTATACGTGCCATCAGAAGAGTTGCTCACTTGTCCCTCTCTTCCCGTGCCGCAGGAAGGGCGCCATGATGGATAACCGGTTTGCCACAGCACTGGTGATTGCCTGTGTGCTTAGCCTCATCTCCACCATCTACATGGCAGCTTCCATTGGCACCGACTTCTGGTACGAATACCACACCCTGTCCCCAGCTGAGAATGTTAGTGAAGCTGGTAGAAGCATCTGGGAGGAGTTTTTCAGCAAAGAGGCAGATGAGAAGACCTACACAGATGCGCTCTTCCGGTGCAACGGCACGGTTGGACTGTGGCGGAGGTGTATCACTGTACCCAAAAACTCTCACTGGTACAGCCCACCAGGTATCTCCAGAGCAATTAACACTTCCCTAGCTTGCCTGGGGTGGTATGTGCTGACTTCCTCAGGACCTATTCGTGCCACTTTGTTCCTCCAGAAGGCTTATTTCTAGCTTATGTTTCGTTTGTTTGTTTAATAAAGACAGTCCAGATTTTTAAAGAAGCAACAGGCGGAATGGTCTGTGGCTGTCAGTACTGCAGAATCTGCATTTGATACATGATACTTGATCTAAATTTAGTCTTACAGAGTTGATTTTTATTTTGCATCAGCTGTCCAGCTGGGGATACAGTTACAGTTGCTCTACCAGTCACTGTCTTTTTAGGACAGATCTTGGGAGCCCACAATGGAATAAAGATACTACTTTGCCAAGGAGGAACTCACTCCTTTTAGCTAGTCATTCACTTTGTTTGCGTGTCGCAAATATCATACCATTGCATCAGCACATTTTGGATATGAATGGATATGGACCGAAATATTTGTAATATTTTTCACAATGGTTGGGGGAAAATAGGTGTGCTAAACAATTATTTTAATTGCTTCAAAGCAGATTTTGTGTACTTATTGTGTGTGTGTGTGTGCTCTTATGTATTTTGAACCCTCTTAAAAATGTTCCTTCAACTACATTTTCTGGAGAAAAAACATGAAATTCTTTTTTTTTTCCCCTCTTATGTAAATACTTATTTTGGAAGACATTTAAACCAGCTCTGCTCAATAGTATTCTCAAAGCAAAATCTAACTGAGGCATAAAAAGGGAGAAATTTAGTGTAAAGAAGTAAATACTCCCTGTTCTTTAAATAGTTCTTTCTATCCCATTTTTGACTTAAATGTTTAGTACGAGACTACATTCTGCACATGGAGATAAGCACAGCTTATTTAAGGGACTCTGAGCACAAGAATATGTGGCAGCATAGTTGAGCATCATATGCCACATTTCTTTCCCAATCTGTCAAGCATGGAACAGTTCTGTGGATAACCCAGGTAAACCTGAAGATCCTGCATGTTTGAATGCTAACTAGATCATAGTAAGGGATCTACAGATCTGTTTTGAGACATAATTTTTTTCTCTCAGTGGAACTCTTCTAGAGCTTCCCAGCTCAAATGATTGGGAGAGGGGGATTTGAAAGGAAGCGGGGAGAGGGAAGGGAAGACACCTAATGGTAACTTTTTTTTTTCCCTCCCAGAAAACGACATGACTACAAACTGCATCAGTTTTTCCCTCTCTGATCAGTTTATGGAAAAGTACATTGAGCCTGGAAATCACAATAGTGGTACAGATTTGAATCGGACTTGTAAGTGTCTTTCACTTCTGGCAGATAAACAAGTAGAATGAAAAAAAAAGATGTTTCTTGAATACAGTCAATAGTAAGGAAAGCTGCTGTGTCTTGCTCTGCATTTATTTTTACAGTAGCACAGGAGTAGATCAAAGTTTAAAAGGAAAATGTAGATGTGTTAGCAAAGGCTTTGCCCATGAATGCAGTACAAGAATTTGAGAGTTAACAAATTAAATTCTTTCTACTTCAGTGGAGCCTTTGGTCCTTTTTAGCTATGAATGTAGAATATCTGGTGAGGAAGAAGCAGCCTGGGGAGAAGGTAATGTAAGATGGTGAGAGAAGATCGGTTTCTAACACATCTTATGCAAACTTGTCTTGTGTGTTTCTTCCAGATCTCTGGCGACTGCAGTTTCTCCTGCCCTTTGTCAGCATCGGCCTCATGTGCTTCGGGGCTCTGATTGGGCTCTGTGCCTGTGCCTGTCGTAGCCTTTACCCAGCCATTGCCACTGGAGTCCTGCATTTCCTAGCAGGTGGGTGTCCTGCCATCCTCGTGCCGAGGCTCACTGTGCCCACCAGAGCACTGCAGGGGTGACTCATTGTGCTTTGCCGCTTCCTTCCCCAGGGCTGTGTACGCTGGGCCTCGTTGGCTGCTACGTAGCTGGGATTGAGCTGCTCCACAAGAAGCTGCCTCTGCCTGATGATGTGAGGGGTGAATTTGGCTGGTCCTTCTGCCTCGCCTGTGTGTCGGCGCCTTTGCAGTTCATGGCAGCTGCTCTTTTCATCTGGGCAGCTCGCACCAACAGGAAGGAGTTCACCCTCTTGAAAGCGTACCGGGTAGCATAAGTGCTGCTGCGGCACTTTGGGGTTTCCATGTTAGAGCCTCCTCTCCTCCCAGCCCGTACTACTTTTTTCTTTTAGTCAGAATTTTATCATGTACTGCATGCTTCTTGCCAGTGGAGACAATTTAGCCTGCAGGCCCTGAAGACAAAGACCTCTGGGCTAAATGACCAAACTCTGCCAGAAGTCTGCAGAACTTGAACACGTTTTTTAATTGGTTTTTTTTAAGAATTGTTATTATTTTTTAAGCTTCATTTGGTTGTTGACAGTTCCCCTTAGTTAGGTGTACATGCCCCCTCCTAATTTTATTACCCTGTCAGTCTGGAGGAAATAGAAGTGGTGTTGTGGGGTGAAAGAGAAATAGGAAAAAGTGCAGGTCGGCAAGAATGGGCACCTCAGTGCATAAATAATAAATCATCAGGAGCTGTCTTCTGTGTGACCCAAGCAGGCAGTACCTGCAAGGGAGCACCCAAGAGACATGGGGGAACTCCGTTACAGAAATACTGTAGCTAAGTCAGTCTGTAGCTTAGCTCTGGGTCTCCTGTTTTCACTGGTTTGCTACATCTTGTGGCGTCTGCCAAAACTGATGGAGGCAGAGCAGCCAGCTGTGGGAGTGCCTGCACCCTCCTGAATGCAGGCTCTGCACTTGCTTCTGCCAAGGAGTGGGATAAGATGGCCCTCTTGGAGCTCTGTGCTGCTCTAGCTGCACTGCTTCCAGGACCCAGGCTAGTTTGTTATCTGCACTACATGTGACTGTGCACTCTAATCTTAACTTGTGGTGCTTTGGCTTGCTGTGAAATAAGGCTTTCTTCTCTCCTGTTGAAAATGACCCCCTCACAAGTTTTTTTGGTTTTAATTGGTTTAGTGTATATGTGTATATGTACATATATAAACTTAACTTTTTTTAAATCTCACCTGTTTGTCCTGTATAACACACAACAGGTTTTTTTTAAAAGGTGCTGCTCTTTTCCCATCTTGCCCAAAACCTAATGTTTAAATGAAATAATAATAATAAAAACTAAAAACTCAGAAATTTTCAGCGTTTCATGAATCTAATGGGAGGGTAGGGAATGATCTAAAGTGAATTTTGCCTGGGGAAAGTAAAGCCAATGTGTAGATAAGTCTCTGTTTTAAAGGGATTGTCACCAGAAACAAAGATATTAGATCGGGGGGTTTTTAATTAAATTCTTGGGCTCCTGTTAATTTTAAATTTTCTCCTGCTCATCACTGGGGGGCACAACACCCCATAAATTCTAATTAGTTCACAAATGCACATATTTCTTCTAAATTACTGCAACTCTAGCCAGACTGGGTGACGTGTCATATCTCGAAAACAATGTTCCAAGACTAAACTGTTTAATTCTGAGGCCTTAACTCTCCTTGTTTCCTTACTCCATGCTTAATATAAGAAGTATGTCTTAGGAGAAATAAATCCCGACAAAATGAGTAAGTCTGTGATGGCAAGGATTCTGTGAGACACTTCGATGACAGTGACACAGATACAGGCATTTTTATCTCACATCTGTTTTTCTATTTTGTTTTGTGCCTTTTTTCTTTTTTTCCCCAGTAGGTGTTTCTACCCAGGCTGTGTTTGCTGGGTCAGCAAACAGCCCTTGTCATGATTTCCTTGAAGATCAGGTATATCTGCTTGTATAATTTATTTTTTTTTGCTGAAATGTGTGATAGGGATCAGCCTACTTTTATTATCAATATTGGAATCTTTACAAATGAAAACAAGGATGACGATGAAAACCAAGATAACTGAAAAAGCATGGTTTGGAATAATTTTTCACTTTTCTTCCTTAAGCAGCTTCTTTCCCTCTCTACAATGTCTGAGCCAGGTGTAACATTGTGAGAGGGGATGTGATACTTTTGTGCTATTACTGAGAGTAAATGAAAATCTCTGCTGCTGATCTGTACTGATATGATGCTTTTTCAATGTAATTATCTCTGACTTAGATAAGGCCTAACTGCTTGTGTTCCTCATTTGCCAGAATTACTAGGGCATGCAAACCTCAGCTCGGGTCAAAGGGACTGGACTTGTTATTCTGCAGTTGGAGAGGAAACACTGCTGGTGTTTTTATCTAATACAGTTTGTGGGGTTTTGTCTTTTTTTTCAGGAGCTGGCAGAATAATTGTATCATGTGATTTTGATCTGTGCCCTCGCTCGCTCTCCTTGTATCAGATGCTTTTTTTTTCTGAAGTGTAAATCTCAATTTTCAAATGTTAACTTTCTTGTTTCCAAAAGAAGGATTTTTATGGGGAGAAAAGGGAATGTTAGAGATGCTGTCAGTCCTTTCTTGATCATTTTAAGTATCAGCAAAACCAAGATTGCCTGCTTGTGTCTGTGCCTAAGATAAATGTTCCTGGTTTTCTCTGCCCGGAAATGAAGAAAAGAGGCTTTAATTGAGCCTTAATTTGGACCATTTTAACTAAAATGAGGGTCACCTTTCAGGTTTGGTGGGGGTTTTTTCTGTTTCACCCTTGTGTAAAGATTTCTTCATCAAAGTGGATCTTATTTCACCAAGAAAGGGGGCTGGTCTGTCGTCTGGGATGGTGTATCTGTGTGTCACTATCCTTCTTTGTAGCCATGTGCTTTGCTGAAGCCATAAAGGGAGCAAGAAGAGTTCTTGGACTGCTGGCTTGGGTCCACTAAATGGCGTTGGAGGACAGAACAACAGAGGAGATGTCAGAGGAGATACTGAGGATGGAGTAATTCTGTACAAGAGAGATGATTAAGTGCACTAACAGATAATGAGAGCTCTTGACACAGTGGCACAGGCCCTTCACACTGTCAGAGCCTCATGCCACGTTCAGAGGCTGCATTCAAGAGGATCTTGAGCTGTTTGTATGTTTGTGGTCACATACATATGTGCAAACGCAGACACAAGTGCTCCAACTCCGGAAGAAATTAGTGAGATCAAAGGCTGATTTGTGTTCCTTGGTATTTTGTGGTCTGACCATGTGAGATCTTTACTGATACTGGTTCAGTGCTGGAGACAGAGATGAGGCAGATATACACTGTCATATGAAAATAGGGATGAGGCAGATAGACACAGTTATAAGAAAATAGGTGGGAAAAAAGGGATGTTATTTTGTGTCTGTGATCACAGAGGAAAAGGCACACATCTCTAACATACTTGTATGGGCCAGTGAAAGTGAAGAGAAGGCATATCAAAGGAAAAGGAGAAGCAAAAAAGGAGGAGGAATCCAGTCAGATTAAGTGTGAGAACTGAGGACTCTTGGCACTGCATGGGAGCAAGCTCCCAGGACTCCAGCATGAATTCCCTGCATAGTACTGAGTAGCATAGCAAGGGCCAGCTGCTGCTCCTTCACCACGGGTACCTTCCTCCCCACTCACAGCACCATCACACTGGCAGCATAAGAAAGTGGGTGAATTCTCCTCTTGTGCTTATGAGAAGCTCATAAAGGTTCTGTCCCCCAAATCTGAGGTGAGCAAGCTGCATTTGCCTTTCAAACATGCCTTTATACGAGACTGTCCTTCAAAGGCTTGGGTTTGTTTTGCTGATGACACTGTGAAACCTCTGGGAAAGCAGGACTGGCAGAAAGCTACGCAGAGCAATAAAGTTTTTAGTTTAGGTAGCAGCCTCTTATTTTTTAACTCAATTCGATGTTTTCCCTGTTCTCTCCCCTTGCTCCAAACCATTCTAAGAAGGGACTGGTCAATGAAGCTGCAAAGAGGGGTTTTATTGTGGTTATAAGGACAGCTCCTGCTTGTATTAGAGGAGAGATCACTGAAAACAGGAGAAAGGTCCATGCCATTTCCTTACTTTAATAAAGAAGCAACAAAGAGCAGACACCAAAAGTTGCTTTGCTGTGTAAAGGGGACAGTTTGCCACTTCAGAAAGGACTAATATGTCGTGGATGCAAGTGATAGGAGAGTCCTGGATGATTCAAGAGGCCCTTTTAAATCAACCTGGCAGAAACTATGTGTGTTGAACTAGTTTTGCTTCTGGATCATGTGCTGGCCAGGTGGGCCTTCCCAACTGGGTCTGTTGCAGTCTTCTTGCTTTGGTAATAATGAATCTCTCCTGATCTAAAATGATCTGAAGTGGTTTTTGAGAAAGGTGTTTGCATTGTTGAGGGTTTTTTTGTTTGTTTTTTTCTGTTCTTTGTCACTTTTACTGTTAGCATCAAGTTATGTACCAGCTCTAAGTCAGTCTCCTGTTAAGTGCTCCTGTAATTGCTGTTGTTCAGCAATTCAAGGCAGTGACTTCAGAAAAGCTCTTTCCCACTCTCTAGCCTTGCTATGTATTCAGCCAGCACCTGCTATTGAAAGGGAAATTCTGAAACGTCAGCAGCTTGTCATCGGTATATCTGGGGCTGATTGTCCACCCCATCTGTGTGTATTTCCTGCTCAAGTGGATTGTGTGTCTCAACAGAGAGGATAACATCTTGAAGCTGGGGGGTTTTTTCTCCATTTCCTCAGGAAAAGCGAGAGTTTGTGCTATAGAACTTCTTTATAACCTGGTTTCTAATGGGAAAGGACAAAAGTCAACACTTTGCATGTTTACTGCTAACTCTTCTGTTGCTGTAGAATATTGCCCTATATTTTTAAACTACAGCTTTCAGGATTACAGCGAGTGTGCAAAATGAAGCCTTTGTTCAAGTTGCAGTTCAGATATGTGACAGTGGAAGGGTGGATACTCCGTAACTGGAAGACTATGTAGGTATCTGAATATGGCAATAATAGGCGTATGCAAAATCAACACATAGCAAGCACCTGTCTGCCTACTAACACATGCCAAACCTTTATACAAACAATGAGCACTGAAAATAATCTGAAAGTATTAATGTATCCCACTCCTCTGTCTCCTCCTTCCTTCTAAAGTCATCCCTTTTAAGAATAACCATGGGGACAGTGTTTTTATTTATTGATCAGATTAGAGCAACGAGTGTTGAATGTGTCTGCTCCATGCTTTCTGTGTACAGACAAAGGTGAAGATGACTTTTGCAGAGGATCCAAGCATCTCTCTAGCCTGGGGTTTTCTGAGGTGAAGACTGGAAAGCTTCAAGAAAACTAGAACGTTTTGTTTAACGAAAATTAATTATTACTTAATCAGAATTCTCCTAAAAAAAAAAAAATAGGGTTTTTTTTCCCGGCATTCTCACATCTTTCATTTGCCTCTTTTGAAGTGTCTCTTACATTAAAAGGTTTTAGAATATTATATTTTTTAGATTGATGTTTGCAAAGGGGGTATCTGCCCATGGAAGCTCAGCCGCGGGGAGTTGCATTAGCTCTGTTAGTATTGAGTGTCCTTCGCTCCATGTCAGGTGAGTGTGATTAGAGCCTTCCCCAGCAGTGTCCACCTTCGATGTGCCATTAGTAAAAGTACTCTTGGAGTGAGCAACAGAATCAGCACTGCAGGGAATTATGATTTTTTTTTTCTTTCTGTGAGGCCAAGTGCAGCTTGTACATTTAGCTAATTTGATTTTTTGGGAGATTTCTCTACAGGTAGCTGACACTGTTGGCCAAGTGACCTGTGACAATACCTTTTTACATTAAGTGGTTTCCATGTAAATTCACTGAGAACTTCCCTCATTTTCAGAGGATTTGCCTGTGACAAATACACGTGAGAGCACCAAAGCTGACCACCCAAAGTGCTTACGGTGATGTTGATTTCATTGTTGATTGAATCCACCAGTTAATCACCAAGCTGGTGTGTGTTGGAGCAGTGGCTGGGTGAGATTAGGAGTGTGCTGGAGTGGTAGTGCAGAGCCAGTGCTAATTTTCTGTGATGTCTCAACTCCAACAGAGCCTTCCTGCCTGCTGGTGATTTTGGTAGCAGATGCTGGAGAACTGGTTTCACAGCCTCTCCAAGTCCTTCCTGGGTCTCAGCCCTGCACAGGACTGTCCTCACTCACCCACGGCTAATTCCCTAATTTAAACAAACTGCTTGTGCGGGTGATTTTGTGGTCCCGGTGACTTTACTCATTTCTTCAGCCCTCATTAAATTGCTTTGATTGAGAAAGGGGTGCGGTTTGTCTTCACTACAAAATCAGCTCTGCTTTCTGAGCGTTTTCCGGGGCTGTTGCAGTAGTTTCTTTTGCAAACAGATTCCTTTTGTCCTGTGCTGAAGTGACCTATTTAACCAGCTAGCTTTGATTTGCATTTTGATGTTTACTTCCACACAGAACAACAGCAGCGGTGGTGTAAAGCCTCAGTGTCTGCCCAGTGCTGGAACTGCTCGGTCTTGGAGTTCCACCTCAAATGATGAGGATGTCACGAGTGGTGTCAGTAGCGGGATGCTGCTGGCAGAGTCACCCCAGCTTCCCAGCGCTGAACTGGGAGGTGAGGCAGCAGGAGCTGGTGAGCAGGGCAGGCTGCAGTGGGAAATGAGCGGTGCTGGAGAGTGGGTTCCAGGTTCTGGAGCAGCTTCTCCATTCTGCTTGAGCCACTGCAGACCTGCCTGGGAACAGCACTCAGACAACTCTATCAACCGTGTGAGGGACAGAATGGGCCAAAAACTGTGAATTCCCCTGTGGGCCGGCAGTTGAAGCTGAGGCTGTGGCAGCCAGGGCTGTTCCTGCAGGGAGCACAAGGAAGTGCGTGGCATTATGGGGAGAGGAAGTCAAACCTGTTTTGCAGCAGATAAGCGTGCTTTACCTTCAGCCACCTTTGTGAGCTGACAGCAGTGTCATCATCCAGGTGATAGACTTTGTCCCCCTTCTGTGTCTCCTTGCTTTCTTCTGCCAGCTCCTGCACTGATTCTCCCTACTCAGTTCTCTTTGTTTCATAGCCTCTTTTACCACAATAAATAAATTAGCTACTCTCTTCAGAGGTACTTTGGGCCATACTCAGAGGACCTTAAATCTGTCCACATCCCCATTACACGCCCGATGGGGTGCGTCTGGAAGCTGAGGCAGAGGAACACGTTAGGGCACGCAGCTCCGGTAAAGCACTGGCACCCTGTTTAACATGGTCTGGGTGATGTTGGCTCTGCTCTGCCGGCTGCTCAGTTTGCAGTTTAAACTCTCTACATCCAGTGTTTACATAATGAGAAATAAGACCTTAATTTGCAGTAGAAGATTTGCATGGTACGTTGTGGGCTGTCTGCTTCTGCTATGCTCCCTACCCCAGGTCATCTTCACCCCAGGAGATGCCAGTAGAGGGCTGATAGCTTCTTGAGATATGGACATTGTTTGTTCAAAAAGCTGGCAAGGAAATAGGGATCAACTGATGGAGCAGTAAAGAAAACTGCAACGGTGCCGTCATACACAATGCAAAGATTCTGATGTATAGGTAAAGACAGTACGTGGGGAACTTCCCCCCCATTTTTCAGAGGCTATATCATACATTTAGCTTGTGTTTTTCCTTTATTGCCAGTAATTTTTAGATTAACTGCTAGGGATCCTAGAAATTATGGGAGTCACCTTTGTCTCCTCATTGGAAAGGAACATTTTCAACAAAGATGTCACAGATTCCAAGCTCCCCGACCCCATAGAAAATTGGGAGGGTCAGTTGAAGCAGTGAGAAGTGAGTGAGCAAAGTAAGTCACTGATAATAAAGATTCAGGAAGTTGAATTTCAGATAAAGGTAATGTTTTCTGTAGGTTTCCTATTCTGGAATGTAATAACTTGGGATATGCAAAAAGATGCAGGAAATACTTGTTCTTCGCTTGACCATGTTCAGCCTTAGCGGACATTGTGTGTTGAAGTTGTAGATAGCTGGGGATATCCTGAGAGGAGTGAACAGCACCTGTAGAATTTTCAGAAACCATAACCTTCAAAATAGGGAGCAACAGAGCCATTATGTAGAAGGAAGGACACTTTGAGTGGGGCAAGTAACGTTTTTTACAGAGGGAATTCATACAGAAAATGGCTGGTAGTTCTCCCCATCCACTGGTGATAGGAGAAGATGTAACCAGCTTAGTCTGTAGTAAAGGAGAACTAAACTGATGGACAGGAAAAAGAATTCTAGGTCTAGATGCGCTTGATCCTGGTTAGACGATTATCCATCCCTTCAGTACTACACTGTTCCTCATCCAAGATGTCTTCAGGAAAACATTTTACCAAGGGGCTCATCTACTGAGTGTTAGCAAGAGACACCATTTCTGAGGGCCTGTCTTGTCTTAATCTGTTGCAGCATTATTTATGAAATACAAATAATCAGGTAATTGAACATGGACCCTCAAATGAGCACTGTGAAATCTGGTGAAGATCCTGTTACTTATTTTAACTGAGACACTTGCTTAAGATGTGTTCCAAAAAGTCACTTGCATAGGTTTTTTTCCTAAAGTTTTTGTTTATTATATTTGTTTGAGATGTACTTAGTTTGGGGCTTATTTAATCTAGTTTCTCAGTGAGACTTGAGGAAACTATGATGTCTATGTATTTATGATTATTGTCCTTCCTTCCCTTTTAGAATTTATTCGCCAGTTCAAGAGGGAGTTGCTGACATACTGATTCTGTTTCCTATAAAGGAGCCTCATAGAGGACAGGGGCTCTGTTAGTGCCTCCACTGAAGGCAGCATTGCCATCTGAGTGCTTACTGAGCAAGAACAGTCCTTTGCCTAGATTACAGTTCATCATCCTCTTACCCTTCCTTTTTAATCAGTGGTGTTACTGATATACAATGAATGGGAGGTATTAGGTATCTGGACTTCTTTAGGTGATATTGCAAGGCCTGAATAAAACGCACTGGGGTTTGCATCTCTTGGATTTAGAACAAACAATAGAGTAGCCTTGAAATCCCACACACACCTGAGTGATGCCGTGCAGATCTGGTCTGTAAAATTCACATTCTTATGTGATTGTTTTGAACCTTGGTGCAGCATTTTAAGAAAGTCTGTTGCTTGGTGTAATGAAGAAGCGCTGATTCACTCTGCAAGATACATCTCACCATATTCCTGTCCCATTTACAGCATTTCCTGTAGGGGTGAAATGAGACCACACATATAAATTGTAGCTCAGACTTGCTGTCTCTTAGACACTGATGAAGTAGTTCATATGGAGTTACATTAAAAATTTGTCATAAATAGCAGAATAAGGGCAGATGTTTGATATGCAGTGAGTCTTCTTTTTGATGTTTGTTATGCTGAGTTAGGCTGAAATGAAATGGATCAAAGGAAAGCATCTGAAATTAGAGGTGCCATAGAACTTGACAAAGGCAAAGTTTGGAAAATAAATCTGAACTGCAAATAATAAAGCTGATATTCCTTCTGGCCTTGCAGGAAAGTAGACAGCTTCATATTAGTGATACATTCATATCTGTTCTGAGATAGTATTGTTCTTGAGCTTGTTCACAAGCAAGTATTCATCAGCTGTTTCCCCACAGACTTCTTTGGAATTTACGACTGAAAATGAGGTTTGTTAAGCAAGATTTCTTCCTTGTTATAGATTTCTCTTCTTTGTCACAGATTTCTAAGACAGAACTATCTTCCAAATAGGAAATACTTATTTCTCATCAAACTGTTCATTTGTTTCTCATCCTACTGTTCTTCTAACAATAAATTCTGCCCTATCTGAAGTCATGATGACTTATCAGAGATGCTTCATTTTGGAGCTCCACTTTGTTCTCTGTGTCTTCATATTTTAATGAAAGTTTTTTCTAATAAGCAACTGACTTCTCCCAGATGAGTCCTTTGAACTGTTCCCAGCTCACGTTATCCAATGCTGCACAAATCTTCTCATAGTGAAAAAATTTAACAAACAAGAAGAGAACATTGAAATCATGAGCAGGTAAGCCCATGGAGAGAAGAGCCAGTCCAACTGTAAATAATTAAATTTGAAGGAAGGTTCTAGCATCCCAGTGTGACAGTGTTGTGCACTTTGTGCTCTGTGGGTATATGAAGCTGATGGAGTAGGTCTCATATTCAAAAGATAGAAGGAAACACCGTGAGTTCAACTCTGGTATGACCAGCTCTCACATTTAAGAGATTTAAATAAAAAATTAGGATTTTAATGTTAGATATTAATATTGTTTCAAAATCTTGCCCTAAATCTTATAGAAAAATAAGGAGAAAGTTCAAGACTTTGCTTGCCTAGAGTCAGTGGTATAGGGAATTTGCTTTGAAACCATGTTGTGGTTTCCAGGGGCATTTGCTTTGCTTTGAAGTTTTGTTTGTTTTTGAGGCAAAGAAAATCTTAGTAAGAGAACTGTCTCCCCAGAGATCACTGCACCAACACATTTAATCTCTAGGATTATGTTTCTTTGTCGATTGTCAGAGTGCTCTGAGGTTGACAAATTTACCTCATCTGAGGCATTATCCTATGAAGAGTTACAAAAATATTGGTGAAGGGAAAGTGGCAGGGAGTTGAACATTTCCAATCCTTTTTTTTTTTTTTTTTTTTTTTTCACAAAGCACCCTGCCATTAGCCTGTTAATATCAGGCTTCCAGTTAAATCTCTGTATGATGGTACAGAGAGAGTTGAGCAAAGAGCACAACAGAGCCCTGAGTATGCAAGTTAAAGTAAATGCACAAGTACACTACTACAGACATGGGCAAAACATCAGGTTTGACACCTCTCATCACATGTAAGCACTGCAAATTCAGAAATATGCTTTCACTAGCCAAGTACAGTAACTGTAGCCAGAAAAAGTATGCAGAGAAGAACACGAAAGAAAATCTTTCTTTCCAAAAAAAGTATGCCATGACTCAGAAAACAAGATTTTGGTCATATCTGGCATTAACATAATGCCAATAAGCAAAAATTAATTCAGCAGTAGTCTTAGAAAAAAATACTCGCTGTACAAACAGAAAACAAAGCACCAAACACATAATTTGGCAGTGGTTGAAATGTGTGAAGACGTGCTCAGTGCTGTGCAAGAGAGGATAGCAAACTTGCCAAGCTAAATTTAAACTAAACAGTGGACTAACTATCATTCTGCCAGGGAAAGCCAAACCGCAATGCCAAGGAAAATATAAAGGTTAAAATATCAGGGAATATAGCGATTACTGAGAAATATGTTTTGATTGATGGATGTATTTATTTACAGTTAAACTTGCTAAGCAAATGGCAAGTGATGACCTCGGTAGATCTACTGACAAAACAATTGCTACTGAAAGAGCATGCGTGTAATTTTGGCTTTTCTCTAGCAAAGCTGCAGAAAAAATTAATGTTTTGGAAAAAAAACAAGTACCAACTTTCGGGTAACATACTCCAAGAATTAGATTGCTTGTGTCACTCGGTCCAACAGAGCTTTACAGAGTTCTTTTTGAAGAAAAAAACCAACTACAATAACCTGTGTTTCTAAAGTAAGAGAAGAAGTTAGGCAAATAGACAGAATTCTTGTCCTGAAGTACATGAAGCCAAGTAAGCAACTGGCCAGTCAGCCTTGCCTCAATCCCTGGCGAGGAAGTGGAGTGCCTCATTTTGGAGGCCATCTCTCTTCACATGGATGAGAAGAAGGAGATCAGGAGTAGTCAGCACAGATTCGCTAAAGGTAAATCATCCTTGACCAACCTGATTGCCTTCTACAATGAAGCAACTACCTGGATGGATGAGGGGAGAGCAGTGGGTATTGTCTACCTCGACTTCAGCAAGGCTTTCAACACTGTCTCTCACATCATCCTCACAGGCAAACTCAGGAAGTGTGGAGTGAGTGAGTGGGCAATGAGGTGGATTGAGAACTGGCTGAATGACAGTGCCCTGTGGCACAGGATCTAGTTGGAGGTACTAGTGGTGTCCCTCAAGGTTCAATACTGGGCCCAATATTCTTTCAATTATTCATCAATGTCTTGGATGAAGGGACAGAAGCCTCCTCAGCAAGTTCACTGGCAACACAAAGCTGGGAGGAGTGGCTGATACCCCAGAGGGCTGTGCAGCCCTTCAGAAGGACCTCAACATGATCCAACAGGAGAGATGGGCAGAGAGGAACCAACTGAAATGCAGCAAAGGCAAATGCAGGGTCCTCCACCTGGAGAAGAATAACCTCAGGCACTGGTACAGGCTGGGGGCTGACTTCTGGAAAGCAGCTCTGAGGAGAAGGACCTGGGGATCCTGGTGGACAACAAGCTGTCCTTGAGTTAGCAGTGCCCTTGTGGCCAAGAAGGCCGATGGTATTCTGGGGTGCATTGGGAAGTGCATTGCCAGCAGCTTGAGGGAGATGATCCTGCCTCTCTACTCAGCTCTAGTGAGGCTGCATCTGGAGTGCTGTGTCCAATCCTGGGCTCCTCAGTATGGAGAGACACGCATATAACGTGTAAGTATCTGAAGGGGGGTTGCCAGGAGCATGGAACCAGGTCTTTCTTGTTGGTGTCAAGTAAGAGGAGAAGAGACAAAGGGCAGAACCTGATGCACAGGAATTTCCACCTGAATTTGAGTAAGCGCTTCTTTACTGTGTGGATGACCATGTACTGGAACAGACTGATCAGAAAGGTTGTGGAGTCTCCCTCACTGGAGATATTCAAGACCTGTCAATGCAATCCTGTGCAGTGTGCTCTGGGATGACCCTGCTTGAGCTGGGAGGTTGGACCAGGTGACCTACTGTGGTCCCTTCTAATCTTACCCAATACGTGATTCTGTGAAAACTCAGTTTGAATGCCTACATTCAAACATTTTAAACAAAACACCCTCAAGAGTTGACTGGCAGATGCATGCAACAAAAGAAATATCATCTGATTTGGATAAAAGCCATGATTTTCTTACAAATTTGTACCAAAAATGAATATCAGCAATTTGGATAGAGTGCTCCCTACTGTGTTAGGAGCATTAGTAACAGAACAGAGGGGCTGAGAATGCTCCTGGGGACGTGATTTTAGGGAATACATGAACCCTCACAGCACAGTAGCTTTTATATTAGAATGTCAGCTACCAGGAAAATTTGTATGACTATGAAGACAACTGGTTGAATTATTCTTGTGTCTCCTAGAAGCAGCCAACAAAGCAAAACTAAAATGTTTGAGGAGTAAGTGCAACAGCATGCATGGCAGACCTGCTCATCTCAAGGGTCTACGATACAAGGCTGGAAAAGTCCCCACAGAAAAGCCCATGTCTGTAGCTCTCCTCATATGCTGCCTGCCTAACAGAAGAATTTGAGAACCAAAGGCATCTATGTCCTCAGTCCAATAGAATTAGAAGTAAATATCCATCAAGTCACCTCTGAGCTAATTTCCAGGCAGAAGCCATGGAGAAACTGTGAGTAAGCAAAGAAGTGGCATGAACTTTACCAATGTTCACACTCACTCTTCTGATTGGAGAAAAGAGAAGCCTCATCTTCTCATGTGTCCCAGATTATCACTATGGATTGAGTGTTCAATATAGCATCACTTATGAAGATACTGAAACCTTCAATAAGTCTTATGTCAGAGAGTTCAGGAGCTGATTGCAACATGTATCAGAGTGTCCAGAATGAGAAGAATGCCTTTGGGCAGAGAGATGCTGCTTACTGTGAAAGTGTGACTGTGATAGATATCAGGGACTTGATGTCCAGTGGAATATGTGGATGGGAACAAGATGCAAAAAGAGACAACGAAAATACACAACTTCCAAATGTACAATGGAGCGAAGTGGCAAGGGTGAGTGCCTTGACCATGAGAAAATGCACTGAAGTAGAACGTAGACATTTTAGCTAGGGCTATACAGAGCTGATCTACACTTTGCTGCCCAGCATAGAAGGCCAGACTCCCTACAATAATTTATCCACTTTATCATTGCAGATTTTTTCCTACTAACTATGCAAACATTCTTATTGCAGTCAGTTTCTTGGTGTGCTGAGAACTGGGTGAACTCCTGAACTCCCAAGTGATGACTGACATCCATGGAGTGATAGGGCATTTCATCAGGCACAGCCAGCTATCTCATTCCACCACCTCACAACCAACAGCACTCTAATCATGTATTAGTACTTAAAATTATAAACAGACTATCTGTGTCCTTCAGTGTGGTCTTCGGTTTACTGTAAGTACTATGACTGGTACGAGAAACAGGCAAGAGAGCCAGGTAAAGGTTGAAACTATGTTTGTAAGCAAGAGACTACATGAAGTCATAATCAAAATGCCTCATTAGGCTTATTTGCTGAATATAAAAGAGGCAGATTTACTGAGAATCAAGGATATCTCTATGGGGCTGGGAGCTTCCTGTGTGGCAGTTCCTTGCTGTATCTCAAGGAATGTTGGTTGTAGGAGGCACTAAGCTCTCCGGTATTCAGAGGACAGCAGCATCCAGCTCTCACCTAACCTGTCCCTGCACGAAAAAGTATTGGCTTTGATCAGATAAACCCTTGTCATGCAAGAGAGGAAAAGGTTGTCACTTGGGACTGCAGATGTGGTAATTTACCCACTACAAGCACAAAGCCTGAAGAGTAGATGTAATACAGGCAGAGTGCCCTCAGCTAGGGGCTGGTCAGAGAGGAACGAAACACAAAGCAGCTGGGTGACCACAGTGAGCAGCTCATTTCTGCCATCCCAGCAGAACAAATTGCAGAGCCATCTCCTCTATTCCTCCTGAAGGGTGGAGCTCTTTTCACCATCCTGATGTTTTTTCCTTTTCTTCTTTTTCTCGAACCTTTTAATATACCAAGTGTGGAACTGTGAAGCCAACAATTTCCACAGCAGCAAAGAGGTGGTGAGTCATGTAACAAAATAAGGTAGCAGTAGCAAATATGAGTGTTGGTGCAGGTGTGTATATATGTTTAGAAAGAGAGGTTTTGTAGGGCCTGTGGAAGGATATTAACCACGTGAGTTACAGCATTTGAACTTGGGCTTGATAATTCAGACTATGATTGTGGAAATAATAAAGAGGAGTTTCTAAGGTATTTTGAGCAATATAAGCTTAACCATATGTCTCTGTGTGAGTTAATGAAACCCTGGTCTGATAAACAGCAGAGGGATCCCAGGAACACTTAAAAGCTTGCTGTGATGGTTTCACTTGCCATATGTAGCATTGGTTCATGTCAAGAAAAGAGAGCAGCTAAAGCATGGTTCTCCAGTGTTTCTTCTAAAATGTCTATAACAGTAACCTTGAGCTCATGGCCAGCCTTCACAGAAAGGCTACAGGGAAACAGATGGTGAATCATCATAGTGGTATGTTCAGAGAATGATTCCACATTTCCTGTAGAAGTAAGAACACCACCTAACATTTAGCCCATTATTGGCTTTCTCTTTATATACTCAGCTATGAAATACAAAAGACATTTGTCTGTGCATTCAGTGCAACCTAATATAGCAATCTGAAAAATGGAGCAGAGGTATTGTAACTTATATCCTCTTTTCCTCAGGAAGTCTCTAGTTGCCCGTCTTCTTAAAAGTGGAAAATGCAGAGCTCCTAAGTGCTCCATGATCTAAACAAGACCAACTGCTGTTATGAACGAAAGCCTTCCATAAAAAATAACCCTACACTTTTCTGTCTCTGTTGGTGCCTGATGCTTGAGACAATACCAGCGTGAGTCTTCAAGCTGTTTATGATATTGAAGGTGAAAGTGGTAGGTTGGGACAAAAGGTGGAAGGAGAGAGGTATGAGATGGCAAGTGTAGAAGCAAGAGAAACTTTTAGCAATTGGAAAAAAAAGGAAAACAAAGCCTGAACAATGGGGAAATGTAAAGCTAAAGCAGATAGTTCATAGCAGACTACATAGTTGGGCAGCACTGGAATATACTGTGGTCTACAGTTGTCAGGGTTGAAATGTACTTGCGCAAAGGTAAAATAAGAATTTTATGTGCTCCTGATCTGTATTATGCCTTCTCCACCCAGGCCATCCCTTCCTCTGTCTCCCAGGAGGATCTACGAACACACCTCTGTTGACATTACCTTTACAACCAGAAAAGAAGAATGTAATTTTGTTCTGTTGAGGACTGCCTGTGACTTCAAACAACAGACTTCAAAACACTGACACATCAAAATAAGTATTTTAGTGGGCTTCAGAGTCTGGATGAGTATCATGAATCTTGGTGTCATGGGTCTTTAAAGTTTGCCTCTAACAGGGGTTCATGTTGAATGGACAGAGACATTTATGTTGGTCATTCTTTTTCAGGGAATTCAGGGGCATTTCAGGAACTTTTCTGGGATATCAGAGGGTATGTTCATCTCAGTGTGTGTGTGTGTTCTCTGGGTTTCCTATTGGATAAAATAGCCAAAACTTTTGGTGGTTCTCGTAGACTAAGCAGCTTGAGAGGGTGTCAGTATTTAAATAAGACACCTTTATTCAGCTTGTTCCCATTTTAAGTGTTCCTTAATTCTGGTGATACAGCCATATATCCTCTCTTGTAAGTGGGGAATGTCACCAGGGCTGTAAAATAAAAGCCAGCTGTCTCAGGGTGTTCAGCTGATGGTATATGCCTGTTTTTCACTGCAGGCAGTGCTCAATGGGGTTCCAAGGAGATACATTTTTCCCTGGTTTGTATCAACAGCAATGCCCCCAGGTGGTGATGGCACCAGGTTTCCACACTGCCAGGGCATGCTGCGTTTCTGATTCCTGGCTATCTGTGGCCAAGAGACATTGACTGCAGTCTTGAAAACCTTTTCGGAGTTATGGCCCCACTGTCCTGACAGATGCAGTAGGTTATGTGAGGCCCACCAAAGCCCAACAGTTTCTGGAGGACAGAAGAACCTCTCTGTTCCTGAGCAAGCCTGTCCCTCAGGCGGCAGGACAGCTGCTTGCTCTACAGCGAAAGGGGCCAGAGCAAACTAGGGAATGGACATGTCTGAAGGCCTCAGCATAAGAGAGTGTTGCTAACACCTGAGAAGACTGTTGAAGTCAGAAAACCTTTACATTTCCACTGATAAGAGAATGATGCAGCCAGGACCTGTCCCCATTTGCAGTGACTGCACAACAAGGGGACACATGCACCCCACCTCCCTTCTCGGGATCGCATCTCCTCTCTCCATGGCCTATGGCAGGGATGTGTGAGGAGTTGCAGTTCTGGGTTTCATGTGTAATGAACGGAGCTTGAGTGGTGGCAGATCCTCACAAAGGCTGGGTGGAGGCAGCCATGAGGATGGAAAGGCAGCCTGCTGGGGTGGTGTAGCTCTTCTCTAGCACATGGCCCACAATGTTTATGCCCCATCCAGCAATGCTAATAAGCAAGAAGCTGCTGCTCCCTCAGCATATCATATTACGCCTCTGTTTCAGCTATCCATCATTTCTGGCTCATATCAGCTCTGCCTCCTTTCCTCCAGCAGAGTTATACATATGGACCATGAGGTCCACTCCTTCATGGGAGAAGTGCAAGAAAGTGTGCAGAAGGGGAACATCATATGTGGAAACAACTTCCGAGGGGAAGTCCCCCACAGTCAGCTCAGGAGACAGCACCTTCTGAGACTGTGCTGGGAGAAACCTGTGACAGCGAAAGCCTGAGAGAGGTGGCCTTTCTCATTTGTCACCTGAGAGAGAGGTGTGTGTGACTGACTACTGACAAAAGCAGGCACTGACTTTGAGAGGGTGCTGCAGGCTGGAGATATCCAGCCTCACTGTTCAGAAATGCCACCATCAAGATGAAACCGGTGCACAGCAGCAGTGAAGCTCAAGGAGATACATACTGGACATCCACAAACCAGAAGCCACATTTAAAACTCCTTTTGGGGCTGTCTTAGAAACTGGAAATAATAATAATGTTCTCTTTCCTCATCAAAGTCTGACTGGGCTGTATCACCAGTAAAGTATGTGCAGACCTTCCATAGAAGTCAATATTAAACAAGACTGTTTACTTATTAAATTGCTATGTTAACTCTATAATTGGTTATGTCACCACAAATCATGTGGCAGTCTAAGAGTTATTTTTCTTTCTCCTAACAGGTAATGTGTAGGTTTTTCCCTTTAGAACTGATTTTCTCTTCTAAATCTGACTACTCAAACAGTCATTCTGTATCCTTCAGTTTCCTTAGTCCTACAAACTAGTCTTTGGAAGGGCAGGTCCAGTATTGCCCCTTATAGGAAAAACCCTTGCCTGGGCAGCAAAAGCATCATTCCATCTGCTGGTGCTGAGCAGAGACCTCTTCTTGTGGTTAGTGGTGACATCCACAGAGGTGTCTGGGTATTTCATTTGAGGAAGAACAGCCTCTAGAAGATGAAGGACAGTCAGTTTCTACAAGAAGATCTGACATCTTGAAATGTGTTAGGTAAACTTCGTTAAAAACTGTGGAGTCCTTAGAAATTTCTTCTCCCCTTCAACTGAAGACTTTTCCCCAATATTGTCTTTCAACAACAAGTCCAAGAGCACGAAGTAGTATCATCCCTGAGGGCCAGCTGGTTTGGTGGTACACGCCAAGGGAACTCTGTTTTCAACAGAGCTGAAGAAATAGGCCTCCAACAGTATGGATTGATTGCCCCACACAAGTGACCTGAGGCTCAAAGTTTATTGCACCTGCAGTTTTGGACAGACATTAATCTGTATAGCTGAGTTTGATGAGACGATATCCAACAGCCTCATGTGCTGCCTCTTGCCATTAGTGAGAGGTGGAGCACAAGCAGGTAACATGCAAAATGCACATGAAGGGGTGGGATCAGGGAATTAATTTTATTTCCCTAAACAGTAATAAAAATGCCTTCATGATCCCAGTGCATCTGACATAACATAGTAAGAACATGACTAGCACTTAATACTGTTTAATAAATATGCTCATTAACTTAGGCAACAGTAACCAATACTTGCACAGATAAATAACAAACTTGACCAATCAGTGGTGCAAAACAATCATGAGGAAGCAATACATTAATTCTGCTTCCCATTTTAAGGCTGAATTTGGACATTCCTCCCTAATACCCTGCAGAAGTCTTCTTCAAACACTGCAAATACATCTGGCTATGAAAGGAGTCTCTATTTCTTTAGTTCATATTTGTTGCCATATGCAGGGCAAAAAACCTCATCTCTTATTTGGGAGGTTGTGAGAATGGGAAGAATAGAATTGATTTGTGATCTGAAACTTTATAATGTGTTTTTTTGATCAGGTTTATAATTCATCAAAGCTTTGAAAGAACAAGATTAAATATCAGTTTTCAAATCCAAATGACTGATAAATCCAAGTCATAGAGTAGACCCTTTTGGCCCTTGGAGGCAGTTCCCAGGCTTGGGGACCCAAGGAATCCTGTAAAGCATCTGTAGAGGTTCCTCACAACTCCCTCTTGGTCCCCACTAAACAGGGCCTGCCAGGCGCCTGTCAGGGGTGGAGCTTGCTCTAGCAGGGCATCTTGTTCAGTCAGGTCCCCCACGGTGTTTCAAAGCCTGTTATCTTCTTTGCACTTCCACAGGATTGGTATCACAGAGCCATTGTCACAGCACAACTGCCCTCCAGCATCCTCCTTCCTCAAACTTATGTTCTGAAGGTTAAACATTTGCCAACAACAGCTCACACACACAGCAACCCCGAGCACAGGTACAGGCTGGGTGGAGAATGGATGGAGAGAAGCCTTGAGGAGAAGGACTTCGGGGTGCTGGTGGACAAGAAGTTGACATGACCCATCAACTTGCACTTGCAACCCAGAAAGACAAACATGTCCTGGGCTGCATCCAAAGCAGCATGGCCAGTAGGTCAAGGGAGGTGATTCTGCTTCTCTACTCCGCTCTGGTGAGACCCCACATGGAATACTGCATCCAGATCTGGGGTCCCAAAACAAGAATGATGTGGAATGTTGGAGGAAATCCAGAGGAGGAGAATGAAGATGATCAGAGGTCTGGAGCAGCTCTCCTATGAAGACAGGATGAGATACTTCAGGCTGCTCAGTCTGGAGGAGAGAGGGCTATGGGGAGACCTTATATCACCTTTCAATAGCTAAAGGGGACTGACAAGAGATGGAGAGGGACATTTTACAAGGGTGTAGAGACAGGACGAGAGGGGATGGCTTTAAATTGAAAGAGGGTAGGTTTAGATCAGATATGAGGAAGAAATTCTTTACTGTGAGAGGGGTGAGGCACTTGAACAGGTTACCCAGAGAAGTTGTGGATGTCCCATCTCTGGAAGTGCTGAAGACCAGATTGAATGGGGCTTGGAACAACCTGATCTAGTGGAAGGTGTCCCTGCCCATGGCACAGGGGTTGGAACTGATGATCTTTAAGGTCCCTTCTAACTTAAACCATTCTATGATTCAATGATTCTGTATGATTTGGCACTATTACTTAAGTAAATGAATAATTACTGAATGGAGTTTCCAAGAGCAGAAGAATAAGCTGTGCAGCTCCTACCAAGCCCCACTGAGGTAGTGCAGGGAGCAACTGGATGGGTAGTGTGCTTGACCTGTCCTCCCCCGTCCCCTGCTGTCAGCCCATGACCCATCACTGGGGTGGTGGCAGGCAGGAAATTTCAGGCTTGTAATTGTTGTGAGATTTATTCAGTTCTTCTGTTTCATTTGCCCTGTATCAAAGGCACCCAGTATATACTGTATCCTGAAAACTTGCTTGGCAAAGAGTGCCAGCAGCTGCACTGGGGCAGGTCTCAGCAGAAGGAAGCCCCATAAACGACATGCTGATGACCTTTGATTTGAGTACCAATATTTAGAAAGCAAATGTTTAAACCCATTAAGAAGGGAAGCGGAGCTTTGCCATGGGCAACTCGGGGAAGGGGTGCTGCTGAGATAGTCCTGGGCAGTGCAGGGGAAAGGGCAAGCAGCCCTCTTCCCCTCCTCTTCCTCTCTCAGCAGAGCAGCCCACTCTGCCCACCATGCCCACACCGGGGAAGAGGTAGATGTTTAGACCCCAACGAGGCAGGTGGCTGCTGCACCAAGAAAGGTGGGAGTTTTAAAGCTGTTTCGAGCCCAGATGCAGAAGAACTGTGGACATCCCTCCTGCCCACATTGCCTGAGACCCTGTAAAAGTGGAGGCTGTGCAACAGGAAGGACACCTTCCAATGCAGCTGCCTACTGTGACCAGAGCTCAGCTGGCCCTGTGGGACTGGCCCCAGCTGGGTGGCACCCGCATACTGATGGGACTTTATGAAATCAACTGGTGTTGGTCAGGTGCAGCAATAGGCCAAGAGGGTATTTTTCCCTCAGAGAGGTGCAGAATTAGCTCTGTTGGTCAGTTTATAATTGGGTACTTGCACTTAACAGTATTCTTTCTGTTGGATTTTTATAGTTTTGTCTCTTCTTTTTTAAACATGAAAAATCATCAGTCTTAAAATAAAATAATTTTTAAAAAAATACCCTGGAAAGTGGTCTATAAAAAGAGAAAATCCTTGCCAGGGGGATGCCACAGCAGCAAGCCCAAGCCACAGAAAGCCCGGTTGAAGGCTTCCCTTTTCCACAGCTACTCAGAGGTTAACCAGGGTCTGTAAGCAAACAGCTTAAAGAAGGAGCCCGGCTTAGTGCCTGGTGTCTTGGGCTGTCCCAGAGACTACCACCCTAATGCCCTTCCAGCAGCCCCTCCCTCCCAAAGGTGATGCTGGGCAAACAGAGCCAGCCCTCGCCCTCTCCCCACGCAGCAAGGAGCCTTCTGAGGGGACGGACTGGGCCCGAGCTGGGGCTCAGGGACATCGCAGAAGAGGGTGTTTCACTTCAGACGGGCGCAGAGCCATGTATATATAAACCCTGGAGCAGCAGCCCGGGAGGATTGTTTAACACAACCACACCTCGGCTCACTTGGCAGCACGGCGAGGCGCTGCTGGGAGTGCCGGCGGCTGAACCCCGAAGTACACGAGCGTGGAAGTGATCTGCCCATGGGCTCCCGCCGGCTGCTCATACTGATGCTGCTTCAGGCAGGTGAGTACCACCTCTCGGTCCCTCTGCCTTGCCATGCCTCCCCCCCCCCGTCTGGGGACGGCCTCTCCCCTTGCCACCAGCTTTGCCTTTTTCACAGCAGGCACCTCAGTGTGATTTGGCCAAGTGAGGAAAAAAAAAAAAGAAGCATCACTGGACAATTTTCAACTTTACAGTGAGGGGGCTGTGTAAGTGACCTGCCTGCCCGCCTCACTTCCCCATAGCTGGGGCTGTATAAACACAGGTCATTTTCTTTTTTAATAGTTTTCTGCTACAGAGTTTTTAGTGTCCGTGTTTCATAAAAATACCTTCTTTTTATACCAGTGACCATGGAGTAAGCAGTTTTCAATTCATTTGAATTCAAAATAATTTTTTAACAGCCTGTTTATAAAAGCCATAAATGACATAAAGCCTCTACACACAGAGGCAACAGTAAACTGGCAGGTCTGAGGTTATACCTGCAGTAGAGTTTCAAAATAAAAAGCAAAACTCTGCTTTAATCTAAAGACTGCCAGTGTAAGCAGAACGTAGAAAATGTAAGTTGTCAGATCCACCTCTGGTCACCTCTCTGCAGGTATGTTCTTAGCTAAGGTGCTCCATTAGTAGTATAACTAACGATTGGACATGCTCTTAGTGGGAGATGTAGCTAGATGCAGGCTACTGTGGAGACTCAGACTTTTTCAAGGCTTTCCTAGCTCTGTTGGCTTGGCTGCCCAGCATAGAAAAAGCAATTTCAGTTCTTGGTCAAGTTATTAGCTGTGCACCTGAATATTAAAATGTACTTTCTGGGTCTGACCTCTCAGCTGCAGCAACCTGCTGCTGGCTCAAAACGCAGACAGCTTTCAAAGAACAGGAACATCAGAGGCTGCCTGGATGCCTCTTGCAGAACATGCAGCCGTAAGCACACTAATTGAGTCTTTTGGACTCAATTTCTTTTGGGGCTTTCACTCCACTTTCATGAGCAGCTCTGCACTGTAATTACAGTTCCTTGATCCTCAGAGATATCCCCAAAAGAAGAACGGCCTTTCTTCTTCTGGGTGAGGTACAGTTACCTTACACCATTTTCAGCCAGTGGCCAAAAGACCAAGTCCAGCAGTCCTGGCTGAAAAGGCCAGTGAAAGATAGCTATAAAAAGTTGAAACTGCTACTCAGGAGGCCAGAATGCCTACAAAGAAGTTTTTGTCTCCACTGGAACATTCTCAGGGTCTGCAAACTGCAACAGGTTAAAAAAACATGATTTATTTCTCTGAATCCAAAGCAGCTCATTGCTTGTGATTTCTCCTGGGGTGCCTGAGAGCTTGAGCCCCCTTCTAACTCCAGAGCCCCGCTGTTTAGACAAGGAAAATAAGTGGTCTCTTTAGTTTTGAATAACACCCATACAATGTGTTTTCAGCACGAAACCTGAACACTCAAGTAGTGTTTAGGTGAACAGCACGGTTACTTTTTCAGGAATGTGCGTTTAATCCCCGAGGAATGCCCCGGGAAGCAGAGGGAGGCTGTGCTGAAATCGGTGCTGGGGACAGCTCGAGGTGCGATCGCCGGGGTGAAAATGGTGGAGGACAGGGATGAAAATAGTGGAGGACAGTGCCAGTTCCTGCTAGGGGTTCGGGCTGCCTTGCCTTGTCCTTCATGAGGAGAGACCCTCGTTGTCCTCGCTGGCATTTGGATTGGGCTCGGAGGACGAGCTAGCCCGGGAGATGCGGGGAGAGGCCCAAGCAAGAGGATTAGAGGCTAGGTTTTAAAAGGAAAGCAACTGTTTTAATAATAGTGTTGAGTCCTTGGGTGGTTTAGGGGATTAATTAGTCCATGTTTGCACAACACTTTGAAGAGGTCAAGCGTGCTGCAATAGCCAGGGGCAGGTGGCAAGGCAACTTCAGTGGCAAGCTCCCAGCTCCCAGGCATCACTTCCCTCTCCATCCAAGCGTGCCACAAAGTCCCCCTGTTTCTTTTTGGAATGGCTGTGCATGGGTGGGATGAGCAGATGGGTTAGGCTGTTGGTCTGAGGGGTTTGATGCTACTGGTGAGTAGCTTTGCGGTTCAGGATAGTATAGTGCAAAGTGCACTCGGTCCTTCACAATAAACCCAGGCATAAAATACTCCTATTTGTCACTATTGTTAGCATGATAAGCATCAGCATTTGCAGCTGAGCATCACAGTGGTTTGAGTATTAGAGCCAGGGTACTCTTGGTTTCCATAACAGTACTGCAGAGTCTGTGGTTTCCAAAAAAGTCACAACACTGGAAAGTTGTAACTCAGAAATCTCCAGACTGGTTTGGGTGGCAATTCAGACACTTCAGCTGACATGGGGCTCCTTTCTTTTTTTTCCCCCCAAATTAATGCAGCCAACCTGTTATGACTTGAGTGGAACATAATAACGGAAGTGGATGCAAGTGTTGCCAGCACTTCCAAAGTCTCAAAAGAAAGGTGATATATACATAGCTCTTGGCTAATGTAGGCACTCTAGACGAAGTATGTACTCTACAGGCTCAGGGACTTGTAGCTACCCCTTTCTGCAAACTAATAGTACTGTCAGCTTTTTGCCATCTGGAGAAGGGGTTAAAATATCCTGGATACCGGGGGAAACTCGGATAATGTAAGAAATCTTGGGCAACACAGAAATCTCATTTTTTTCCAGAGAACCCAGGTTAGGTCTGGTTGCGTGGTTGTACTCTGCTGCTTCATGTCCCACTTGGGACCACAGCATAGCTGGAAAACTTTCCCGGGTTTGGGAGCTCTGGAGTGCAGTGAAGCCCAGCTGGCTCTGCGTGGTGCTAGCGCAGGCCCTGCGAAGCTTAGCAGCTTGGGCCTTGTGATGTGCAAAACCAGGCATGCTGCTCCTGGGTGCAGTAGAGCTGCAATCACAGACCAGTGCACCAGAAATAGGAAGTCTTGCTTGAACTGAGCTCCCTTAGAAGAAGTAGCCTGCTTGGATATTTCTGCATCCACCTCTTAGTTATCCCAGGCCTCAGGCAAAGCCTCCTGCAGAGTCCCCGTTACCAGGAGTCCCCGTTACCAGCTGAATGCCATGGCTAGTTAGATTGTCAGGGCTGCACCCAACTAACCAGTCAAAACCAGAACCATTTCCCTTTAAGGACTGTAGGAAAATCACTGGCAGGTGAGTTTAATTCTTGTGTATAGTCGTGTCCTGTCTTTGCAGTTTGGAAAGGTGCTCTGGGAAAATCGCATTCACTGCACACTCGAGGAATCATTGAATTGGCTGGAGCTATATCGTGTGGCACAGGACGGTCTCCCTTGGCATATATTGGCTATGGATGCTATTGTGGACTGGGAGGACGAGGCTGGCCTAGAGATAAAACAGACTGGTAAGAGAAACATCATCTATGTGTTCAGAAGCAGTGAAGATCTCCCCACCCTTCCCTGTCTGTACTACTGTGACTCCACGGACTCATTTCCTGCCTTGTGGAGAGGGAACCTAGTATATATGAACAGTACTGGAGATTTGTGGGTAAGGATCCACATATCACTTGGGATTTGAATGAGGGTTTAACCTCCTTCTGTATGAGACCAAAGCTCTTGGGACCTTGTACTATGTGGGGTAGAAGGTAAAGGGGAAACCAGGATATAATTTCCTGAAATAGCTGAATATGTATTCATAGAGAGCAAACTCTGCCTGACAAAAAGAGAGTGATCCAAGGTATTTGGAGGGTTATTTTACCCAGGTCCTTAAAATGTCAGCAATGGGAGTATCACTGTTTATCCTCTTGAAGAAATCCAGATTGTTGCAACGAGGAATCAATCAAACCTGTTGCCTTCATTGCCTGTTAGTTCACACTGAATCAGGGAAGAACAACAAGGGTTATGGTGTTATTTCCCCTCTTCTTCATTAGTGGGGGGAAATGTTGTGCTTATTACTCCCGAGGCTACAAGCAATGTGTCTAGGAAGTGTTGCAATCAAAGGTTTCTTTTGTGTACTTTGTGATTAGCATACATGTAAAGCTTGAGCATAGTGGACTCCTGTGTGCTCTGAACCTGTTATTTGCAGTCTTGTCCATTTTGAAATACCAAAGACAGAGCATACAAGTCTATCTTTACCAAGTCAACATGCCAGGCGTAACCGATAAGCAAGCCCTGCTCTTAGCAGCACTGAAGGCAGTCTGCAGCTCACTGGGAAGGAAACCCAGCTTTCCAGAATTCCCTGCTGCTGGAGACATTTTACATTGCTACAGAATTTTGTAGAATTGTCAGGTCAGAAGAGGGGAGAGAAAAAGAAAAAAGAAGAAAAGATGTTAAAGTCAAAGACCAGCTCCTCTGTGGGCATGAAAAAGAAAAGAAAAAAAAAGTTGTCCCTTAAAACTAATAAAACTTAAAACTGCCTTCATTAATGCAGCGAGATGTTTCACTCTCAAAGCTGTCTCATGATGTCCTTTTTTTTTTTCTGTAAAATATTTCATCTATGAGCAGTCACAATGGGGCTCACAAATGATGACTAACTACCAACAAAGGGCCATAGCTTTCAGGTGTACAGGTTTCTTTTAATTTTCACTAATATCTCCTGATCTGCTTATCACCGCCTACAGCAGTGGGTGTGAGGTGTTTAATTATTTGTTACCCTTTACCAATTCTAATAATAAAGCCTTTAAAGTAAAACATGACTTCACTAACTTGGAGTACTGCTTTTATTGAAGGGCTGAGCAGAGGGACCTAAAAGCTGTTTTCCATAGAGGCTGAGTGACCTCCAAGTTTATGTGACTCCAGGAGATGCAAGTAGTCAGCACTCCTGAAAAACAGAGAGTAAAATATGGCCACATGTTCAGCAGCCAGTGTTTCAGATGTTGTTTGAATTCCCATTGGATATGGATTTTATCCTAAAGGCAGAAAATGAGACTTTGCAACTGGAAATGCCTCAAAATACCAGATAGTAAAAAGGGAAGCTTGATCCTTTAAGTACAGTCATTATTATTCCTTAGCTTCAATGCTTGGCTGCAATAGAAAAACTGGGAGGTTTTATTTAGGTTCTTAGCTGGAAAGAACCAGCAATGCCCCACTAGATTTAGCCCTAAAATATTCTGTTTTCTGTTTGTTAGGGAAATATTGATATCTGTTACAGAGAACTGCTGCAAAGTGACCACGTTTCTTTCCATATTTGCCATTCTAAAAAAGAAGGAAGGAGAGTGGCAAAACTACTGGCTGTGAGTGACAAACACTGTCTGAAATGACTCATTCCCTTGACATTCTAGGTTTGTTACTGAGACCCTTACAAAAGGAGTAATTTTCTTGTGAGTAACTCAGTCAATCTGTCTAGACAGGGCTAGAATGCTTCTAAGCACCTCTCTTTTATTTGAAAAGAAAAAAAGCCACTAAGTGGGTAATCCTTTTATAAGGTTTACTCCACACACTGACTTTGATATGGAGTTGTCAGTAATTACCTTTTTCCTTTTGTTCCACTCTTACAGTCTCACCACTTGAAGACATAATGGCATCTCTTCCACATAGTCAATAGATTTTTATTTTTTTTCCTCCTTCTCCCTTCTGGTTCCGTGGGTTGCTTCAGCACCTGTTTTGTAAAGCAGGACCCGAGGGTGCTCAGCGTGTCCCTGAAAACACCAGTGCCATGAAAGGCAGGGTGGCCTATATGACTCATCTAAGTCATAGGATCGTTAAGGTTGGAAAAGATTTCAAAGATCATTGAGTCCAGTCTTTAAGTCCTGGCAGATGGAAGATTTCCCCTCTGTCCCAAAGTTAAAGCCAAAGAAAAAGCCACACAGCAATGATGGGGCTGTTAACATGACAAATACAATGTGACAAATTCTTACTTCATTGGTATTTGCTCCACAGCAGGGGTCTGGCCAGCTGATCCCTGGGGACCAGCCGGAGCTGTCTGTAGCCATTAGGGCTTTCTCATAGCCCAGAGGTGATGAACGTGTTGTTTACTATCTAGATGACACAGTTGTATTTGTTTTCTATACTTGTTGACCAGTTCTCTGCCATGCTGTTGGCTGGCTCTGTTTGTGTTGGTGTTAGCAGGTTATTAAAAGCTTAACACCACTCTGACCCAGGTGCAGCAAGGGGCATTTCCAGACAGGAGGGGACTATCTGAAGGTGGCAAAAGACAGCAAAAGGCTTCCTCAGCCTTTGCTCACTGGCATCTCATTGCATCTGAAACAGATGTTTGTAAAATATGAGCCAAAGTCTTCTCTTGGAGTTGCTGTAAGCTACATCTCACCATGCTGCAGCCATGGATATCATTAGGAGGAACTGCTGTAAGGGGAAGCAGAATTTGTGCAATTCTTCCTGATTTTGCCAAGCCAGATAAGGAGCAGTGAGTTCTGACAGCTAGCTAGCTCACCTCTCCAGTGCTCGCTTGCTTGTCCTTGCCTGATTCACAGATCATATTTTTACCCCAGCAACATCTGTTCTCACTTCTCCTACCTCTTTTTCTGTTTGTTCCCTCAGTCAATCCATGAAGAGCAGTTTCTTTCCTTTAGGAAAGGTTTCTTTCCTTTAGGCAGAGGCTCCTAACACCTTCCTTTGCCTATCTACCTTCATGTTGTTCTTACTCCCCACATACCTCCATCCCTGACACCAGCTTTCCCAATTTGCCTCTTGGTTCACTCCCCAGAACTCACAAACCCTGTGATTTCTACAGCTGGCACTCTGCCTCAACTCAGCCTGATTGTGGCTCTCCGCCATGGCCTCCTGTGTGCTCTGTCCAATATATGAATGAGACAGCAATGATGGGCCTGCTCTGCTCTCTGTCATCCCCCTGAGGATGGATTAGGCTTTACTGAAGCTTTAGGTCTTAGCCAGGATGCCCTGGGCTACAGCAAATTGTCAAGATTGTACCTCAGTTGTAGCTCAGTTGTAGTCCATCCCTGTCATATTTTATGACACATTGTATACGGACTCAAATGTTGGAGAAAGCCGAGACTTTCACACTTACCACAAGGCTGCAAATTCTTCTCTCCTTTAGCCTTTCATGTCTAACCTCTTCAGGACAAGCCTGGGAGGCAAGTGTTACCAGACCAACAAAGGTCTGACCCACAGCCTGCTACTCCTGTCATGTCCAACAGAACTGGTTCCACAGGCTGGGTAAGGTCTTCTCAGCAGCAGCAATTGCTGCAATGCCTCACGGGAAAACTTCTAGATATGTATGTTCCACAGGGCTTAGTCCCTTCCCAAAGTCCTCTGAGGAGCTGGCATGGAAGAAGATACTAGTCTACTACTCCTAACTTACATTTCTAGGTGTCACAATGCAGTGAGCAGTTTGATTGTAATCTTCACACAGGCTGAGAAAAAAAGGCATTTAGTTTGCAGACTCATCTGTGGGATGAAATTACTGCTTTTAACCACTAAATTGGGACCTCAGTAGGGAAAACAGACTGGACTAGATACAGCCTCCATATAATCACAGGGGTTACATGAAGACTGAATTTGATCTGTTGTCTCTTTCACGTGGTTCACCTGATCTGATTCCAGAGATTTTTATTAGAATTTGCATCAGTGGTGAATTTTCTTTGCACTTCAAAAATTGGTGGGTTTTTTGTTAGGTTTTTTTTTTTCTCCTGGACTTTATCATCTCACAGAGACCACCATCCCTCATATCCATAAACCAATTTCTAAAAGGGCAAAATTCTCCTGCAGCAGAGGGTAATGAAATTCCTGATGCTCCTAAGCTCTCAGGTAAGGTACTGGCCGCTCCCAGCATGTTCCTAGAGAAGCCTTATTTCCTGAACAAGAAATCCTTATCCTTCTCACAGTGTTTTTCCACAGGGACATAATGATGGATCTCAGACTTTTATTGACTTTTCAGGTACACTGGCTTCAGGTCATGAAGATAATCAAGATCTTCAACTATTTTGGTAATCTACAAGCAGCCAGCACAGCTGTGCTCCCTTTTGGTCAGCTCATCAGCCTCTTCAACTGATTCACATCCACAACTCCAGAGCTTCTCTAAAAGCTGTCCACTCATCATTTACCCCTAAAACCAGCCTGTCTCAATTCCTCCCGCTTAGTAGAGTGGTTTCTCTGTAGAGTCAGAGTGATCTTGCAGGGATGACTTCAGATCACTCCCTTCTGCCTTCAGCCTCTAACCTTGCATCCTTGTTGAAACAACCTTTGCTATTCAGCAGACAACCTCTTTAAAGTGCTGAATCTTTTCTCAGTATAGTTTGAGTCCCTAAACTACCAGAATAAAAATCAGGTGGGGTCAAGTTTTATATAAATTCTGAAGTAATTGACAGTGAGAATTATCTCACTTACTAGTCTGTAGGACAGATGTCATCAGCTGAGCTACTCACCCTCATCCCCCTCTATGGTCAGTGAAACGCAATTGCACTTTCAAATGCTGTGCTTTTCACCTATGTTAGATCTCTGCAGCTTGAAAACATGAACTGTGCCCCAAATAGACATAGACAGAGCATTTAAGGATCTGAAGTTAACTGATACAAATTTTGCAATTGAGACTGATGAACTTGTAGCCAGCCCTCAGAAAGTGGATGAGCCAAAGAGCACGCGGCAGGTCCAGGTGAACCGAAGAGATGAAACTTCTTGGTGATATTAAGGAGGCAAAAAACATCCCAAATCCAAATTCCAGAATGGGCCTAAGCCAGTGAGTCACAAACGCTCCCCCTTATAGGAACATTTCAGCTCCCTTTCAGTGAGATTACCATGTCTTGACCATATGTGCCTTTTCGAGGGCAGAAGCTCAGAGGAAGAAGCACAGTGGTGGTGGGAGCAAATATGGCGTTAATGAGCTCCTGAGAGATATGAACCTTCACAGAGATGTCAGGATACTTGGTTCATCAGCAGAGGATTTACTGACAGCCTGGGGCCAACACTGCTGTCGCCAGCTGTGTGTGAGCTGAGCCGCCCTGCAGTATATGCAAACACGCAGGATGCAGGAGGACACTCAGACTCTACCTTTTGTTCTTTCCCAGGTGCTGCCACACGCACGACTGCTGCTACGACAAGGCTGAGAAGGCAGGCTGCAGCCCCAAGGTGCAGCGCTACCGGTGGGCGTGTGAGCAGAACACCGTGCGGTGCGGTAAGGAAATGTTTGCTCCCGTCGGGTGTGTTCCGCTCCCTCTGCAGGCACTAGGCTGACCAAAGAGCTTTGTGGGCCCCAGAGGTAGGTCTGTGTATGCTGAGCTGCTCTCAAAGCTGCTTTAGGAAATGTCTGTTCTCTGCCCATTCGTGGATTGACAGGCTTGCCAAGAGTCCCCAGCTAGAGCTGGGAGGAAAGCTGGAGCCCCTGCACGACCCATTCCAGGTAACCTGAGGGCTCCCCAGGCTGAAGAGCAAGAGTGGGGGTGTCCACAAGCCATCTCAGTTTGGCAGGGGTGTAGGTGCCTCTCTGTAGACTTTCTACTCACTGGCATGAAGCATTGCCTGCTCCTCACCGACCTCTTTCCACAGCTGTGCAATGGTCTACAGGGATGCTTTTCCAATTGCAATTTTTGCCTTCCCTCCAGCAGGACTGTTCACTTTTTTACTTACCCTTATGTACTGCTAGAGAAGAGCCATGCTATTTTGCATGGCTGCAAGACAGGTTAAACAGGGTCCCAGCCTGCATCTCTGCCTCACGTGGGGCTCCAGCCTAAAATCCTAGGGTTCCTAAAAATCCTAGGGGATTTTGAAGCTTGCAGAATGAAATGCTCTCGAGCGCTGCAGGCATACAGCGAGTGTAGGCTGTGCTCAGCTCTACAGCTGGTACCCAGTCAGGAAGGTTTGAATTACACAATCACAGCCCGTCAGTGTCTTGCACAGTTTGTTTTGACATGCAACAGATGACTTGAGTCTTAGTATTTGTCACTTAAATTTCTAAGCCTTCAAAAAAGTCTCTGGTGGTAAAATCCATTGTAGAGCACTTTGAAAGTTTGGAAAGAAACACGTGAGAGTAAAACTTGTTCCCATAATCATCAAAGCTACTTGCTCAAACATAAAAAGATATTTCTACCTTATCAGAAGACCATATTCTATTGGTGCAATCCTCAGCCTCGCCAGCAGCTGAAAACATGCCAGCAGGTATGGGATGGGGCACAGCACATCTGCAGTTTGTCTTTTCCAGATGCCAGAGCAACCTATTAAATACAAAGTGCTGGCTAATGAGTCCATGAGACATGTGCAGAGTCTGTCCCATAGGAGTGCAGTGGGCTGCAGTTGCTCTGAGTTGGCTAACAAGCATTAATTTAACAAATGCCATTAATTCCCTAACTGATGTCCGGACAAGACCTGAGATGCATCCATCAACTGTTCTCCACATGCCCTCAGCAGGTTTCACTTCCCCTGATATACCCCGTGGGGAGGAACAATAGAAATGTGTTCTGAAGGCAAATTTCCTACCCCAAGCTACAGCACAGCAGGTGTTACTGGTGTGTGAAGGTATAATGTCTGATCCCATTCAAACAAAAGGGATGAAGAATTAAATTTCCAGGCATGCTTGCTGGGCCCAGGGCAATGATGTCCAGAAGCTTTAGAAGCAGAACTGTTTGCACTGTCATTTCAATGCAATAGGAATTAAATGCCTGTTGCCTGACACTGTAACATAAACACAGATATTTTTATGTAAATTAAATAGAAACTCATTTTACCTGAGACTTCTCCTCCTTCTGCTACTATTCAGTGGTTTTATTTGTGACATGAAAATAATTGGCAAAACCATATTCTTCAGTCCATATATGCCATAATCTGTAGGCAAATTCCATTCAATATATATCTGAAATATAGCAAACGCTGTAACTTGTGGAGGCTGGTCAAAAAAATCATTCTGCTCTAACAGAAATGCTGCAAAGCCAGGCTTTTGTACTCACATTAGACAGACAATGGCTGGCACAACATAGGAAGAACTCAAGGACCAGAGGGGCAAGGAGAATATTAGGCAAGATGGGTAGCTAAGAAAAAAGTGGCCTTAGTGTTAAAGACCTAATTGGTGGGAATCCTTGAAACATTATTTACCAGCAAATGTGTGATTATTCGGACCAGCTTAGGAAACACAGGCTTTATTTATTTATCAGATATGAGGTTGATCCAGCAAAGTCCAGTGTGATCTGAAAAAAATCCTATATTCGTTGCAGCTGGTTTTGGAGAGAAACTTTGCATGAAGTTATAGATTAAACTTTGCATATACTGGAGGGGTTTGTGGGTGTTAGATAATCCATGGTAGCAGCCTCAAAGAAACAAGGCACTTTGTTTTGAAGTAGTATTAGCCCAACAGCTGCATTTAAGTCACCTAGAGGTGGGATGGTGTTCATTAGCCCAAAATCAGTCATTTTCAATGTAGCCATCTAAGTTGGTGGCTTTGATATTCCTTATGGTCCTTGCTTAGTCATGTAGTCATATCATTGCATTCTCTATAGTTCCATGTATGGCTTTGATCAGCTTTGTTAGCTGCTGGCTTATAAAATTCAGATACCTGGCCCTGCTGCAGAGTTCCTTGGCTCGTCTGCCATGATCAGAGAGATGTAACAACAACTGATGGAATATGAGTGAAGAATGCCCAGTGGGTGCTTCTATGCCCACAGGTTTCTGGCTCTGGGAGGCTCCTCCTTTCAAAGCAGTGTTTTTTTCTTTCAAAATCAGTCTGTTTTGCAGATGGAAGAATTAGAAGGGAAATTTACTGACTGAGGAAAGGTGGAATATTTTTAGTTCAGGCTAAGATAAAATAATTTTCTTTTTTAGCTTTGACTGCTGAATTAAGCCCCCATTGATCACAGAGCTCTAGAAACAGGGAGTGCGCTCTACTGGGCAAATTTTTATAACCACTGCCGATTTACAGTTAGCTGCTACTTTCTGATGCTCTTGGTCACAGTGAACGTCAGACCTGTTGACAGAGAGAGGACAGGGGAGGGTCAGATCCACTCACAGCATGACATGATGCCACAGACTCTGATCTCTAAGAGTTGCTTTTCCAGGGAATTGTTCCTCTTAAAACTGTTTCTTGCCTTCATCTGATACAGAGTCTCTCATCTTCCACTCACATTTTCTTTTGCAGATAACCTGACAGACCGGTGTGAAAAAATGGTGTGCCTGTGTGACCAAGAAGCAGCCAAGTGTTGGGGAGCAGCCCCATACAACCCACACTTCATCCTCTGGCCAGATTTTTTATGTGGACAGATTCATCCCACCTGCCATGTCAGATATGGGGGGCCAGAATAGTCTTTTCAGGACCTTTCTTCTAACCCTTTGGATAAAAAGGTGCTGGAATAAAATTTTTCCTCCTTTTCCAGATCTAACAATGGTGTGAGAGAATTTCTATCAGGCCAGGGTTTATGGGGAGGAGAAACAGACCAGGCAGGTGCAGTGGTGGAGTTGCCCTCTATGTGAAGGCAACATTTGGAATGTATTGAGTTCGGTCTTGGGGTGGACAACGAACAAGTTGAGAGCTTACGGGTTAGGATAAAGGGGCAGACTAGTAAGGGTGACATGGTTGTGGGTGATTGCTACAAGCCTCCTGGTCAGGAGGAAGAAGTGGATGAGGCCTTCTAGAGACAGCTTGAAGCAGCCTCACAGTCACAGGCCCTGGTTCTGGTGGGGGACTTTAACTACCCTGACATCTGCTGGAGAAGCAACAGGTGACAAAAATAAGTAAGAGACTGGAACATCTCTCTTATAAGGATAGGCTGAGAGAGTTGGGCCTGTTTAGCGTCGAGAAGGTATGACTGAGAGGTGACCTAATCGATGTCTGTAAGTATCTGGAGGAAGGGTGTCTGGAGGATGGAGCCAGGCTCTTCTCGGTGGTGCCACGCAATAGAACAAGAGACAACGGGCAGAAACTGATGCACAGGAATTTCCACCCAAATATGACAAGAATTTCTTTACTGTGCAGGTGACCCCGCATTGAAACAGGTTGCCCAGAGAGGTTGTGGAGTCTCCCTCACTGGAGATATTCAAGAACCATCTGGACAAAATCCTGCGCAATGTGCTCTGGGATGATCCTGTTTGAGCAGGGAGGTTGGACCACAAGACTCACTGTGGTCCCTTCCAACCTGACCCATTCTGTGGTTCTGTGACAGGGTAAAATATATGCTGAATTAAGGACAAGATCCTGGTCTGATCATGTCTTTTGCAGAAACAGAGTGTTTGGTCTGCAGTACAGTGGGAACACATTACCTGTCACCAAATGGCTTTTTTTTAATTTTTTTTTTTTTTTTTTTTTTAAATCACAGAATAATAGGATAGTTTGAGCTGAAAGGGGCCTTTAAAGATCATGTAGTTTCAATCTCCCTGCAATGAACAGGAACACCTTTAGTCAGATCAGGTTGCTCAGAGCCCAGCTGTCTTATCCCTCATGCTCCTGCCTCGCAGCACTGGGGACACTTCTGAGCTGTGTTGCCAGGGCCAGTGTTTCTGACTTCTACTTACTAGCAGGTGCAGCCATACTTTGTAAAAGAATGTACTCCTGACTTGTTACACACGCTTCAGAGCTGAAACGCTGTTCTCTGATACATATAGAAGATGGTCTCCTACACTGGTACATCCCCCTGTCACTGGCTGCTTGGGAACCAATTATTGTCATGTCAGGAAGGGGAGACTGTGGAGAACATCAGTCATGTCAAGAACATTTTTCATCTCTCCTTTTTTTTTAAGGGTATTAGAGGCTTATATTGAAACACTACGTTTCCTTCTGGCAAGAGTAAAACAAAATCCCATTCTTTCAGCCAGGGGGTAGCTATGTAGAAGTGGGCCTTCTTTCTGCCTTTGTTACAAGCCTGTAGGCTGGAGCGAGGCAACAGGACAAGAGCCTCTCTACTGGGAGGCACAGGCAGATGAGAGCCACAGCTACACCCCAGAAGCAACGCGTTTGATTTCTTTGGGTAGGTGGAAATAGCTGGGTAGGTCGGGCTCCTTCTGCCTCTGCTGAAGCACAGATGACAAACTTTGAATACCACCTTTAAAACAAGAAATAATGGCACAGAAAGACCCAAAGTACCTCATCAGAGTCTAAATTCAGACATATGTGGCTGAACTAAGTGGTGTTTTGGCAAGTGAGAATACAAATTTCTTCACAAAAGGCTGCTTAGCTCCTTGCTGCAGGAAGATGGTGAATATGCCACTGTGACTGTCAAAGCTGCAGGAAAAGAAACAGGCTAACAAAAATAAAAATGCCGAAGACAACATGTAGAGGCAAAGACTTTTATTCTGTCTAGAGCTCCATTTTCTGGCTTACAGGGCATCAGAATTTGTTCCACCTGTAGCCTTTGTATCTTCCAGCAACTCCTGTAATGTTGCACTTCAAGCGATGCTGAGGAAGAAGGAAAGGAGAGTGAGTGAACGATACAGAGTCAGTACAATACAATAAACTCCTCCATAGGCTTTCTTTCCAAGGCAAGTAAAGAAGTTGTGAACTCTTCATGCAGAGGGTTTGCAGAGGACTAATGCTGTGCGGGCATCATTAGCCTAAGGGAGCGAGTGTGCTTCCCAGCAAGGGGTGGATGACCCTCCCCGTGGAGGGAGGCGTCCCTGTCCCTGCCACGCTGTCCATCAGGTGGCGGCAGTGCTCCAGTGAATGGCAGGAGCAGCTCTTCCTTCAGCCTTTCCGGGAGGGAATTTTTTTCAGCAGGCCGAGCAAGATCTTTGAGTATCAGGAGAAGTGGTACAAATCACACATCTCCTCACTGAACGCAAAAAAGTCAGCTGAGCTCGGTCTGAAATGCAGACCACACCTTGGGTTGCACAAAATGGGAACTAAGCTTGCTTCAAAATCCAGCCTTCTGTATTGGTCTCCTCAAATTAGACTAGCTGACAGATCTGGAAAAAAAGCAGGTGAGCTTTCAGGCACATCAGCCTCTTATTGGGTCATTTCTTTGGCTTATGTGTGATGAAAACCTCTAGTTTTCCCAACCTGAATGTAATTAAGGAGATAATTGGGTTTTACAAACCACACCTCACTCACTTAAGCCATCACAGGCCTTCTGTACACAAGCACTGCAAGAACATAGACATAAGCATGTAGTGGGTAGGAGGAACAAACAACCCTCAGCATAAACCTAAAAGACCTGAATGAGTCCTAGGATCTTGTTGAAAGAAGCAGCAGCATCTCATTGAACAGCTCTTAGTCCAAAGTGGCAATTAAAGAAGATCCTATTGTTTTGTTTATAAGTAACCCATTAGGGCTGTGCATCAAGGTCTACACAGCATAAAAAAAAAAAAAAAGAGATGGAATATAGAACAAGCTCCATTAGCATTTTATGCACACTGCTTATTTCCTAAACCAGATCCCATGTCTGACCAGAGGTAAGTAAATGGCTAATTCCTCTTTAAATAAGTTAAAAAACGTACCTTTGGCGAGACTCCTGTCTCATGCAGAGGATGCACTTCCTCAGCTGCGGGGTTAAAACAATGATCAGAACCACTATGCCTCCAATACCAGCTGCCACAACCCCAATGATTGTTCCAATGGATTCTTCTATACCAAACAAGCCTGGGGAAGAAGGGAAGGCAGAGAGAGTAAGATAAAATGTTGTGCAGACAAGCATATGCAATGCAGCCAGCATGTTTTCTGCCGTGGCTGAAGAGGAAGCTACTTACTATGATATTGATTATTCTGATGTCTTGTCTGACATGAAATCATGGGCTTCTACATGGGAGAGTGTATTGCACTGCAGAGGTATTGATTTTTTTCACTCCAGTGTAGCAAGCTGCTACACTTTCTGGGGCTTTAGAGGCAGGACAGCCCCACTGCCCTAAGAATCTCCCTTAACAGCTAGGTGCTATGGGATGGCAAAAGATGCTGCTCCCTGAATTAATGGGACTTATGCCATATGCTTTATTTTCAAATGGAAAAAAATTACTCTGACAATTTTGACAAAATCATCGGTCTTCTTGTCTTCCTCCAAAGGAGACAGCACAGGAGAGCGGACAGAGCTCTTCTGAAATCCTTTCTTCTATTGGTTGCTCTTTGGGACTGTTATGTGGCAGAGATGGCATAGTGCTGAAATTATATATTTCATAGTCTCAGGAACACACAAAAGCAATTATACTGGCTAGGGTGTAGACACTGCAAGAGTAACCTGTGCTACTGAGACTGTGAGATCAAGCCAAGAGAAGACCCCATTAGACATACAACCGAGCCCTTGCAGAGGGGCACAGTTTTCTTGCTTTGTTAGTGTTACAGTTTAAACTGAATAGTTTAATACAAATTAGTAAATCAGGCTCAAAAGGGCAAAGGCTTAGTGAATCTTGGTGAGACAGAAGCTTTTGTAATTAATAAGGGGGAAATGGCACTTGCATAATTTACTCTTGACACAGAAGGTGCTATTTTTTGTTAATTAGATAATAAGATAATAACCCTTCTGATATGTTGACTTTTTGGGACTGCAATGTGTTTAGCCTATGGAAAATGGTTTGACATTTCCAGCTGATAAAGGCAAAGCGAGTTATCTCTTTACTTAATATGCCTAGTGTCTATCTGAGAGGCTAAGAAAACTTAGCACGGCACTTTTAATGCTACTTTGATTTTAATGTGAATGGAGTTACTCAGAAATTATACAATATGATCCTCGTGTTTATTATGGGATTACTTATGTCATCCAGAGTTAAGGAATGACTGTGCAAGTTAGTGGGTTGGAGAAAAATAATGTCAAAAAAAAGAGGTCTGAAGCTGTTCCCTGAGATGATATCTTGACACTTCTCACTCATGGGGGTTCTGGCAGAGCTGTGATTACAAGGGAACTCATCTGACCATTTAATTCTTGGCACTGACTTAATTTTTATGGATAAAACTATTCCTTCTTTTTTTGGTTGTATATGCTCCTCCTTATATAATACCCGTGTGACTGTTTGTAGAGACAAGCCAATCAAAATTAGCTGGCCTTACAAAAACAAGGAGAAATGCTATAGAGCAATTACACTCCATGACACCGGGCCCTTACAGCTAGAGGACAAACAGGCCAAAGTCCCTTTCTGCAAGTGTATAAACCAGCTTTGGAGGAAAAACAAGGAGAAAAGAAGTCAATAACATCAAATGTTACCCAGAGCCCTCCTGATCCTGAGTTTTGTGCCATCTCCTGTCACCACCTTCCCGTCTGGAAGTGTAACCTCACAGAAATAAATACCATGGTCACTGGTTGTCACATTGAGGATAACCAGGGAGGCATCCCCTTGCGACAAGTCTCCACTCATGAAGACCCTGGAGTTATTTGGCAAGACGGTCACATTGTTTTCTAGCAGGTCCATCTGCCCCTTTTCATCTTCTTTGTACCACTTCACCATCAGGTCAGTCAGGGAGGGATGCTGTGGACTGTTAAAATGACAATTTAAGACCACAGTTTCACCCTCTTTGGCTTTCTCCTTGGCTGGTGTTTGAGTCACCAAAAGGTTCCATGACTCAAGTGTTGTCAACAGCAAAGGCTGTGCTGTTACATGAGTTACAGCTGCTGCATTCTCCTTGCTTGCTCTTCCACCAGTAACACCAACATCTGTACCAGGAAAGAAAGAAGAGGACAGTTGAGGGTGATAGAATGATAAACCTTCCAGCTGCTCCTCACCTTTAACCAGCCCAAAGAATGGCTCCTGGAATTAGCACTTGAGAGCAGTCATTGTTATGATGACATGGGTTTTCTTCCTAATTCCTGCTAGATTATGTTCTTGTGTATAGATGGGTCTTTTCCTGAACCTCAGTTCCTTCCTACTGCCATAATAGACCAGTCAGCCACATTTTTACCTGAAACACTAAACTCTTTCTTCCCACCCCAAAAAGCATTGGGGCCCAATGTTCCTGCCTCAACTGCTTTTGAGGCAAAGCCAAAAATGCATGTACACTCAAACACGGGCAATTCTGTTCTGGCAAGTATAGCGAATAAGTGTGCATCCTAATGCAACTGCCTGCATCCCTTCTTAGAAGTTATGGTGTGCACTTCCAACTGTGGAAATTGAAATTGTGGGAAGAATTTCCACTGCCAGAGACTGAACCCCCAGCAGATCCAATCAGCAGTACGGAAGACAGAGCCTCAGCCTTGTACAGGTACTAATACTGAGGGTAACAGCTGTTCTCTCTGAAGAGACCTGTTAACTTTTGCTAGAAAAATATGACCGTGACTGTAGCAGACATTTAAACCTGCCTGCTCGCACTCAGGAGCTAATCATAGTATCAAACAACCTCTAGCTACAAGTAGCGAGAGTGGGTCCCATTTCTGGAAACAGTAACCTGGGCACAGAAGATAAGAGGAATAGTTGCTGTCTCAAAAAGAGGGGAAAACAAACCTAAAAATAAGCCAACAGCTTTTGCCAAGAAACTGTTCAGACCAATTTTTCGAGAAGATTCTTCCATTGTTTTATTTTCTTCAAGTGGAATAGTCTCCCTACAAAGTAGTTGGTGTCCTCTCGGGGATTGCAGACAGTTGCATAGTAAAGGTCTTGATTTTCCATTGTCTTGAGTCTTTCATTGCCATCCATACAGAGCGTGAAACGCTATTGTCTAGGTCTGGTAAAGCTTCACAAGGACAATAGATGCTCTCTGCTCAGGGACAAATGTCTCAAGGCAATGGAAAACCAACCCCCTAGATAGTCGGTTTGGGAGTTACTTGAATGGCTCCTCCAGGCATGCTTGTACAGAAAATCACAGTTGTATTCTTAGTTACTATTATTTATGACTCTTAGGGGAGCAGAGGATTTCTTTCAGACAGCAGGGCCCTGTTGTTCTGATTGCCTTATAAAAGGATGGAGTGCAGAGCTTACAGTTTAAATATCAGACAAGAGATAACATGTGGATGCAAAATTACAGGAAATATAAACAGACTATGAAACCAGGCAACAACAAAGCATGTGAAAAACCTTACAAGCTGTTTTGGCTCTTACCTCAAAATGAAAATTTTTGCCTTTTAACTGGAACACCAATTCATGAAAATTGAATGCCTGAGAATTAGGCACCCAAATATAGTTTTGAATCTGGTCCCCTAAAATTAGTGGTCCTTTATTAAAGATACTGGATGAGATACTATCCTCCTGTTCATATGTAATCTTACCAATGAGCCTGCTGGAACTTCTTGGGGAAATCTGAGGTCCAGATTTTCCCTTTCCAATTAGATACGTGTATCGATGCAAGAGTCACAAAGTTGAAGTATCTTGACAAGATACTTTGACAAAATACAGAGTATAATTGAAATACTTGATCAAGTTGATAGTAGCTTGACATACTACATACATATTTGTGCATCATATTCTGATGTGATGTTTGGTTATTTATCAGAGTGAATTTGAGCAGTTTCATAATGACTACTCTTTTAAAATCTCAGTTTATTAACCATAATCTTCACCTGTTGCTTTAACTAAAGCAGTGTGTGCTACTGCTACCTTATTTTCAAGGAGTGGCCACAAAATTTCTTCTCCACTACAAATATTCTAGCCTTGCCATTTGCATCCCTGTAACACAATAGTAATTTTTACTCCTTTTAGTGATTCAAAAGGTATCATTTTTACATAACCACTTAGTGGATAGAGAACATAACTGAGCAGGAGCAACGTGCTCCGATGTTGCCTCTGTTCATCATGAGTCTTATTTGCATTTTCTGTAATGAAATAACTGGCCTTATCATCTGTGTTATCCCAGATCTTTGATTCAATACAAATCCTGTAACTTGAAGATAATCAGGAAAATTAAAACACAAGAGGAGTAGGCCATATTGTTTCATCCCAGCTCTGTTTGAGGGTTTCACTGAGGTCACAGCACTGCCTCTATTTTTCTTTCTTTATTTCTTTTTCTTCTTTAAGGCTGCAAAACTGGAACATATTAGTTCAGTGGTATTCAAATACACAATGCTCTTATCGTATTGGCATCTGGGAGCATACCATGCCAAATGCTTTGTTGACTCTGCTTCAGAGCTCTTTTTAAGTCAATTGCTTCATTAGCAGAGTGATGTGTAGGTCCCTTGTGGTGCAGGTTGTCGGGCTGGAGAGGAATGCAAGGATTTTTGGTGAAAGCACTTGAGCTAGACGGAGTACAGAGAAATAGAGCATGGATAATCTTGTCTTGACCCGGAAAAACAATTAGATGATCTAATAGGTCATTGTCATATAAAGTAGTTAGTTCATGTTCAGTTTTCAGCCATGAGGGGAGAAAGCTCTCTGGGACTCCCTGTAATGTGGCAATGTGCTCCACATTTGGCAGTACTAATAGGGCACCTACTAAGCCCTCAGCCTCCCCTTTACGTAATCTGCAGGTTGATACTTTTCCATGTAAAGCCATATCGGGCCTGTGAGTGAGAAATACACAAAGCAGGCTAGAGGAGCTGAAGCGACAAACAGAAAGAATAAAATATAACCGCACTCTCTTCCTGTCCTGGAGCCTCTAACTGACTCTTTGGTGCCTGGAGTAAACCTGAGCAGGCCTGCAAGCTGCTTCTGCCAGCTGCCAACACCATGGGGGAACCTACAAATGGTGGGCGGAGGTCAGCACAGAATGTTACCGTTCACGCTCAGTAGCTGGAGGAGAGGTTGAAGGCAAATGGGGTTTGATTTCCAACCCACATAAAAATCCTCTTCTGCTGAAATGACTGTCTTCCAGGTGGTTTTGTTGGCTTTAGAGCTCAACTTCATACTCATGCCATGCTGGTGCCGTGAAGGTGCTTTAAAAGCTGTATCCAGCTCCCAGACTTCTATGATTAAGTGATCGGTGTCTGTACATTGTTACTCTTAATTTATATGACTTTTGCCCTGGACTGGAGTTGGCTTTCACAAATGGATATGAATAACTACCTTGTGACAATAACTGGTTGCTAATACATCAGAGAACCAAAATAGAAAAGAAACTTCTAGCAACGGTGATACACATCCTGAAAAAGACAGGCAAATACACTCTTTCTGAACATTTATATCAGCTAAGCAGGAATGTACCTAAAAGGAAAAGTATGCTTTAATGCAATGCACAACACTAACTACTGTTTCCCTGCAACCTGAGGAAACCTTCAGCGAAAAGTTGCTTTTCGAAAAGTAGAAGAGAACCTCTCAAGCCAAACTCTAGGAATAAGCTATGCTTCTTCTAATTAAGGTTTAGTACTCACCCACCACCAAGAAGAAGAGGAATGAAGACACTGCAGACCCATAGAGCTTCCCAATGTCCTGGATCATAGTTGCTGAAGTATATGGCCTCACTGTCTCTCCCTCTGGTCTTACGGGCAAAAAATATGTGTGTATTATAGCAACAAGACCTCACATTCTGCCCAGTGAATGTCACACTTACTAAAGTTACCACAGCTTTGAGCTCACAGTGCTCTCTGGATGCCAGCCTGGATGACAGCCACGTTTGAAGTGACAACAATGACTTCCCCGGGGGTTGTTCTGAGCTCCCTCTGAGAAGATGTCGAAAATGCTCGGCGAGCAGAGGAAAGATAATACATTGTTTTTCACTTTAGCCTTGTACAAACAACAACTTTGGTTTGAATACAGAGTATCCAGGTACTCAAAAGGAGACCTCTCTTCTGCTGAACCCCTCCCAAGTAAGTGGAGGAGAGAAGAGAAAGAGCATTGGATTAATTTTCTGAGCAGCTGGACTCCTATCACCCTAATGCACCACAAAAGGAAGTTTCAGGAATTCAATATTTTTGTGACTATGTGCACATGGTGTTTACAGGTAAAATGTATTCCTCAAAGTATTCTTTTCAGTGCAGAACAAATGCTTTTTCATCAACGTTGATTACTTGAACTCTGTTTAAGTAGAGCTCATCCATGCCACCTGGGTGGAGGGGAAAACTGCTGAAGCAGGTGGTCTATCTGCAAAACCAGCAGCTGTACTCTGAAACAGTCTGGGTTTACATGAGGCACACATGGAGCACGACTTTGTGGGAAGAGCTGCAGCAGCCGCGAACCCTACCTGTACCATCCAGCCCCTCCAGCAGTGTACCCTTGCACAGAGCATGTGCCACTCCCAGTAGCTGGCTGACACCTCTTCCCTCAGCTACAGGATTAGTGATTACTGCGCACTTTGTCTAATGATGGCATGTATCTTTAAAACTCTCCAGGTAATGGGATTGTGATTGAGTATCCAGTAAAAACTCAATTCCCTATCTCTTAAAACACATACAAACCACAATTCAGCTGAGAGAGGCATGAGTATTTCTACTTTTCTTTGCATTTGAAAGCAAAAAAGGACCCACACCTGACTTGAAAAACTTGGCTGACCAAAAAATGTCAAGAGGAACAATTCATTCCTGTAGTCACCAGTTGATACTCTAGCTTTGGTGTGCTGACACCAAAGCAGTAGTATCAGCAAAAGCGGGATAGGCTAGAGGGAGTATAGTTAAGGGAATCTGGAGGGCAAATACTTCTCTGAAATAGCTTGGAAGAGTGGGAAGACCTAGGATTACCAGGCAGGAATCACTCCAAAGTGAAGTACATATTAAGAAGGGAACTGGGATCCAGTGCAGAGCAACATAGCACTTCAGAGGACGGCTGGAAGAGAGTTTGTGGGGGTCTTCTGGAGGAAGTACTGCCGAAGCATTACTGAGCAAAACCAAATTATCCATGAAAGGAAAAAATGAGAGGAGTTAGAAACAATCAAGAGCTTGAGGAGGGAATAACCAGTAGAGTCAAAGGCATCCGGCAGATGAAGAGGAATTGGGATCAAGTTACTGAGCTTAGAGTATTGGTCATGACTGCATATTAGAGAAGTTGGTGTGGGAAGATGGAGGTGGACTAAAGGCAACCCAAACAGTATCTGATTTAAACCCAAGTATTTAGTGTGCTTCAAAAAAACCCTTCAAATGTGTTGTGATGGACATACTATCATCGCTCATGCAAATGTTGTTTATGTTCATTTCATCCTGTAATAGCAATTATCTTGTGAATCCTCCACTGAATAGGTCAGTGCCTGAGCAAAACTGCCAGATCAGCCAGCTTTTAACCAAGGGAATACAAAGGAGGTTTAGTGTTGCTGGCAGCGAGTAGTTGAAAATGAAGCTTCTCACACTTGGATAACCCAGTCCTATCCTAAGAGAATCTCAATTTTTTGACAAAATGAAAAATAAACTTGGTACACAGATTGTTGTTGAGAAAAGCATGGAAAAAAATTTGAGTTTTAGAGGTCCAAATCAAGAAACTAAGGAACAAAAATGAAACAAACCACACATTCTTTTTCACACTTTCTTGTAAATTTTGGAGACTCACAGTCTCTTGCATTAAAACCGTCCTGTCGGGGCCAACAGCTGTGAGGGGACATCAGCCACTGGGATTTCACTGGTACCTTTGCTAATGTATCAGAGGGCAGATATCTCCTGGCCCTGAGATGTCCTTTCAGGGGGAGCCTTCACACACCTTCAGGGAAATCAGTGGAGAGAAAGGGGACAGCAGTCTGCTCTGTCCATCCATCCATCCATCCATCCATCCATCCATCCCTTTTCATCAACTACCAGGCAGCCACCCAGCAAGGTGGAGATTTCTTTGCACCTCACAGGGCTCTTCTTTTTCCATAAAGTGACCTGAGGGCACAAATCTGCAAGCCATCGTCGAGCTGGTTGGGTTCAGCGTTGAGAGGCATCGTTTGGTGCACTGTAAGATGGACTCTAGCTTTCCAAACCTCCGTGTGCTCACAACTTGGGGCAGAAACCACCTGGCGCTGCTCAGCAGTTTCAAAAACGAGACCCTGGGTTTCCAGAGATGAACCACTCCCGCATTGACTTCCTTTATGTCACCTCATCCTCCGCTGAGCCCTCTGATAGCCCTCCCTCTCTCCCCCTGGGTGTCCCCCTGGAGCGGCCTCCCGGCGGTGTTTCCCGTCGAATCCCAAGAATTTAGGATTTGGGAACATTTTTGCTGCCCGGGCGCTGTTGAACCCGCTGCCGGGGCTGCGCGCACGGGGCAATCCCTGGGGAAGGAAGCAGCGAACAC
>VZRE01000929.1:343572-372791 GCA_013396775.1 Cephalopterus ornatus
TGGTGGCCCTCGGGGCCCCCGGTGAGGAGGGGCGGCGAGCGCCCCGCGGCGTATCCACGGGGAGGGTCTGGGCTCCCGGGAGCCGCGGGGGGGGACACCCAGCAGGGGGGGACACCCAGCGGGGGGACACCCAGCGGGGAGGCAGTCGCGGAGCTCCGGCGTTATGGTGGGTGGGGAGCGGGCGGGCAGCAACTGGTGGAGGTTGTAGCCATCCCGAGTGTTTGCGGGAAAACCCCCCCGGGCGGCAGCCCTGCTCTGAGCCACGCATCCTGGAGCGTCCCTGCCTTTGCCTCACCTCGCTGTCCGCCCCGGAGCGTGCCCCCTGCCTGGGCCGCGGGCTCGGCTGCAGCCCCGGGAGCGCTGGGCGGGTGCGCGCAGCCCGGGCTGGCTGTGGGGGCGTGTGTGTCCCATCGCCGGCTCGGGGTTGAGTCGGTTTGGACTCGAAACTCAGCGTTGTCTCGTCTCGGCAGATCCGGTAGCACAGGCGGTGTTACTGGTTAGGGCCCTGGGCTGGTTTGGTACCGTTTGCTGGGTGAGTTGGGACAAGTGGCTTTTTGTGGCTCTGTTTGCCTTCATAAAGTAAAACTGACCTTCAAAGCAAAGAATACTGATACCAAGGGACTGCGCTACAGAATTAGAATACAGTGCTACTTACTATCTTTCTAAGTGATACAAGTCCAACTATGTGCCTCTGAAGTGTTGCCCTTGTATGTACAACAAAGGTACAATTTATGGTGAAAGTATAAATATTTGATGTATCATTATTATAATAATATATATCAGTCTTCTGGTAAAAATGCTACAGCTACATGACCATTCTCAAGTTTTGAGAGGTCTCCCAGGTTCCCGAGACGTGCTGCATGTTATGCACTGATGTCTCATGTTGATATTATTTCAGTTCTAAGTATCTGTGCAGCTTCAGTGTGCAAGTTGAGGGGCTGCTGTGGATATGAAATACTTTGATAAAAAATCTAAGTAATAAGTCAATTAAAAGGTGGGAAGTGTTTGAATGCCACTCACCTTGGTGAGACTAGCATGCCAAGTTTTGTTTAATGTGCAGAATAGCCATCTTCTTATTTCACCTTTCTCCACCACTACTGAATTACATACCTTGCTTCTTTGTTCACAGGAAGTTCATGAAGTGGATCATGGTCTTATTAACCAGCTACTTGCTGATTCAGAGGAGGCTCTTAATTCGTGCACAGAGAAAATGCAGGGTCCTGCTCAGTATAGCTGGAGTGCTGACTGGAGCTTTTGGGTATTGTGTTTTATTTCTCTTCTAGTTTGTTTTTAATTTGTAAATGTAATACAAGTATATTTTAATTTATATGTGTGTATACATGTACAAGCTTTATATCCACTGTTCTTAAGTTGCTTTGTAGTCATGAATTAGTAAAGTGCTCTCCACCAATGTAGTGAGGTAGGTAATTTTATCATTACCGGCTTACCAAAGTGTAAGTTGAGACTGAGCGGGGGTGAAGTTGTTTACCTGATGTCTTGCCCAAGGAGGTGGTGGATTCACCGTCCCTGGAGGTTTTTAAACTGAGGTTGGACGTGGCGCTTGGTGCCATGATCTAGTGAACGGACTGGAGTTGGAGCAGGGGTTGGACTTGATGATCTCTGAGGTCTTTTCCAACCCAATCGATTCTATGATTCTATGTCACATACCAAGTTAGTAACAGAACTTCTGGCTTCTGTGCCCAGTCCTGTCTCCCAGTTCCTGTCATGGTTCATTAATGTACCCAGAGTCTCTTTATGCGTTTAGAAAATCATTATTGATGCTTTTTCACCATAAGGGCTGAATTTTGATTCTCATTGTTGGGTGGTTCTTCTGATGTGCTTTCTTACTGTCTGTTTTTTGTCAAGGAAACACATCTGTTTTCTACAAGAGTAAGTAAGCTTCCTGTGTTGTGTGTAAAAATGGGATTTGTGAATAAGAAGGGCAGAAATGAGGGGTTTAACTTTGTTCCTCTCCAGGGAAATGCCTCACTGAAAGCAGAGGGTGTAATAATAAATGCTGATTTTAATACTTTTCTCATGCTTTTGGTGGGTTTTTTTTAATGCCTTCAGAGAAGGTTAGTATGTTTTGCTGTTAGTTTGGTTTGCTGCTGTTTGATAAGGAAGGGGACCACTTGTACATGCAGCCGTGGGCAGGGTAACAGCTGATCATGTGAGAGACTTGTGCTCCCTTCCTCACAGTTCCGGCAGTCTGACTCAGGTGCTGCATCAGGTGTCCTCAGTAAACTGGTTTGCTTCAGCTTCTCCGTAGGATCATCCTCTGGGCTACTTTGTCCTTCTCCTGATGAGGTCATCAGAGTGTTCACTGTGCTCAGCAGGTGAAAGATTAAGTAACTGGCAAAGGCCATAAGGAATCTGTAGCAGAGCTGTGAGCAGAACTGGGGGGATCAGGTTTCCCAACTCCTTATTTATAAATCTAACTTGTATGTGTTTTCATCTCTTCTGTTCAAACTGAGTAGATGTCCTAATGGTCAGAACATCAGTTTGTATATCTCAGGCCCTAGGATAAACTCCCTACAAATGTACGTGTACTCTTAAACTGAGCAATAGTAGTCTGGAGCCAATGGAAATGGGACAGGCCTAATGAATCCCAGCAGGCTGTAGACTTGTGTTGCTAGAGAACGAGTACTTGGGTTGTTCAGTATTTTCTCCACTATTCCTACAGAGACAGAGGTGATACAGGGCTGTCCTGCCTGTGCTCAGCTGTATCTCTGTACTTGAATCGATAGTAAATCACTCTGTGCAGACACTGTAGCTGCCAGTTATGCTCTCATTAGATGGCAGATTGAATTGTGTAAACTAACTCTTGATGGTTTGTATGCAACTATTAATGCAGATGGTAGTTTGTGTGAGGAATAAGCCTGTTCAGGTCTTCGGATCAATTTGTTAGACTTGCAGTTAGTAACTCAGTGTTTCCTTGGTAAGCTTGGCAATTGAAAATAAAGTCACTAAAGTATACACTATATGAAGAATATAACTGCATATATTACACATATAATTGGCTTTGCATTCTTAGGTTTTAGGTGCCTGATGAAGGTCTGAAGTTTGTTTGAACAGAGTTTTAAACCTGTGCAGTGTGTCCTCACAGTGCCACTTTCTGCTTCCTGTAGTAATGTGTGCCTGTAACTTCAGGGGAGCAGGATTCTTCAGTGCAGTGCCAGCTGCTGTGTAAGGTGCTTTCCAGTATGATTAAATGATTGCCTTCTGTCTATGATTTATACTTCAAGACCTCAGTATTTGTTTGATGTTAGTATTTATCTGGTTCTACAAATATGACCTTGCAGTTAAAACAAAGTAATTGTGTAAATACTTGCCTCCTATAAGATAATGCTGTGGCTTGTAGTGATCTAGCCATACTGTCTGTTACTGATTAGTTTTAAAAAATCTCTACCAGTCTGGTTATAGGAAGCTGAGGTACTTATTTTGTCAGCCTCAAGGGGACTGAACTTAAAAGTAGCAGGAGGCCAGAAAGCCACAAATTCAAGGCAAAATTAAAGATCTCATTAAAATGTTATGTCACTGGCATCTTTCCTCCTCTTCTTGACAGAAAATGTATTTCAATAACTTGCATGGTTGATGATCAGCTGCTGACTGTAATAACAAATCGTTAAAACTCCCTAAATTCTGAGTCATTTTTAATGTGTAGGTGATAGCATGGAAGGCAGCTTGTTGCAGTGTGTAAAGCATGTGTCACTAACACTTAACAAAGGATGATCTTAGTGTCCTGTGGCAAATGTGGATTTGTTATGCTTGTTCCTACTCTTCAGTCAGCAGAAGAAAGGAATTGCTACAACAGCAGGATTAGCCTGTGGTAGCATCCAGGGATCAGCTTTGTTGTCTAGGTTATTTGCTTTGAGAGGCTGCGTGTTCCTGACAACTTTGGTTTACTCCAAGGATTCATTTCTTCTGAGTATGATGTACTCTTGTTTCTCTGATGTTGGAAACCGAATATGGATGTTGGAGCCTGACTGGTTTGACTTCAATTTTTCATGGATTGAGTGGGAGTACGCACTTGTGCCATGCCCCTGGAAGTCAGGCCAGGTATCCTGAATGCTCAGTAGGTGCTGTGAGCACATGTAATTAGCAGCAAGGTAGGGTTGGCAGCCTCTGGGATACAATCTCCTTCCTGGCTATGGTGAGTGGGGAGAAGGAAGGGTAGCAGAAAAATTAGGAGGGAGGGAAGAAAAGAAGAGAATCCTACTATGCAGAATAATATTGAAAAATTTTGAGAAATAATTATTTTTCTGTTATTGTAATCCTGAACTGGTAGTGTTACTAACTGCTGTTTTTAAGGTTGATGGTGTGTCATGGATATTTTTTGTGTAGGTTTTTTGTTGGAATTTTTTCCAGCTGGAGGTGTACGAAGCTGGACTTCTGTAACCTCACTGGAGGAAGAAAAAAGACTGCTTACAAAATTAATCTCAGGGCTTTCCCTCTTTACTGGAAGCCATAAAGCTTGTATCTCCATTTGATTAAATGATTCTAGTTTTGGCAACTGCAAATAGAAGTGATGAAAGTCAAAGATGATTTGGAAATTAAGTTACATCTGGAAGCCCTATCTCAAGATTCTGAAGTCATCTTTTTATCCTTTTTACTCCCTTCATACTGAAATATAATTCAATTTAATATCCTTGGAAGAAGAAACCTGGGAAAGTCTTAAGTGTTCTCCTACTGTAATGAAGAAAGTAAAGGTGAACGAGGAAGCTAATGAAAAGGATCTTTGCATCAAAAGTGAGGGTGTTGTGTCTGGGGACTCTGGTTTATATTAATGAACAGTCAAAGAAAGTTCATGTATGTCTACAATAAGAAGAATGCCTATGGAAAGAAAGAACAAAAAAGTAAGTCCTGTTGCAATGAAAAGGTAGGCGGGAAGAGTTGAAATCAAATGAGCCTCTCGAAGAAAATTGCTTGTATCTGGGAGGCTTGTTTAAGAATTTGGATACGTGAGGTGTCAAAGAGGTGTTGGATTGAAAATAATAGAGACTTAAAAAAGCTAATTGATTGCAATGTAATGCCAGTTTAAAGAGTTGGTCAGTACAAAGCAGTCTGACAATAGAAGCAAACGATTGAGTGAAAAGTGAAAATAAGCTTTCACTTTTCATAATAGAAGAGCAAGTGAGGTTGCGCAAGATTGGGAAAATATTTTGAATTGTTACATAAAATCGGCTTCTATGAGAAAGAACTAATCTGTGGGAGCATGTGACAGTATGTATGGCAAGAATGCAGTAAGCATGTATGACTTAAACCTGCACGGGAGGGATGCAGATACGCATCACAATTTGGAAGATAACTTATTGAAGTACAGAATTGAGTTGAGGTACTTTGTGGCCCAAGACTGGTAAGGGTTGAATGAGATATTTCTTGTATCTATGGTTGTTTAAATGCTCCTTCGGCTTTTCTCTGAAAACTCACATCACTCTTGGAATGGTTTACTGGACTGGTTGAATTGGTAACTATGTTTTGTCAGGCTGGTATTTAAGGCCCTCTGACAGGAGCTACATCTCCTGTGTTGTGTATTTGGTGTGTTGCTTCTTATCTGTGCCTTCAAATCAAATGTTTGGGATATGAAGGAGAGACATCAATGCTTATTGATGCTATTGGAGGAGGATTTTTAACCTTCTTTTTATTTGCTGGTATGAAACAGTCTGCTAAGGAGGATGAGAATTGGTTAAATGCTGTAGGTCTCCAAAGAGAATAAAAACCTTAATCACATTAGTGCTAGGTTTTGCTGTGGCTTTTTGTTAGGCTTTTTAGGTTTAGTGTGTTTTTCTTAATGTCATAACTTTAGTATAAATAGCTTTTGTTTTTGTAGCACTGGTGTGTTGTTTGTTTCCCTCTCTGGAATCCCTATAAATAGGTGCCTTTTTTCAGCCCTGTGATAGTACTGTTTATACAGCAGCAGTGTTTTAACATGGTAAGAAAAGACAAACTGTGGTTCTGACCAGCCCTTGAACATGGCTGATTAGGCCTAAAGGGTTTTTCCCACTTCTTGTCATGCTGGGAATCTCTTTATCACTGATGCAGCTCCAAACCGAGTGCTGGGGTAGATCTGGCTGTCATCAAGTTTCAGCCTGTCCTGAACAAAGACTGACTGTGGTGCCCTAAGCTTTTGCCACCTGCAGTAGTGGGAAGCTCTATATAATATTGATTATTATTGCACACTTGTAAAGAATTAGTTTAGAACCTGAAGAATAATATTCATAGATCAGAAAGAAAATACTTCCAGTTTGTGTGGTTTACTTTTTTTTTCCTAAGTCACTGTGAGCAAAACCATTAGAAATGTAACATAGTTCAGAAAATCCACATGGAGTTGATGGAATAGTGATATCCTTTTAATGAAAGGGCAGTTCTTAAGCTGCAGAATGAAAGGTTGAAAAGACAACTCTAGGAGATGGGAGTAAGCTCTCATTTTGGTCCTTGTGGTTTGTTTACAGCTTGTATTTCTGCAAACGGGCAGTGGTGGAGCGCTGTCTCTTTCAGGTCCGCTACAGGTGAGCCACTTGTATCTAAGGAGAGGGAAAGACAGGTAAACAACACAGGATGTGATTGTTTAGCGGTACATTTAATTAAGTCATTAGCAGTAGCTAACAGAAGAAAATTCTCTGGGAGATGCTTAAGAAATAAAATAATCAAAATTTGAAGTATTTGACACTTAGATTACTTGGGAAATGTGATTACCTATCCAAAAACATGAGTGTTCTAGACAAAAGTATATGGCTTTTCTGCTAATGATTGCTTTGGAAGTTATATTTTGTCATCCTATGTAGGAGATGGTTATGCACTGATAGAGTTATGTCAAGATTCCTTGGTGACACTTGGCAGCATTTTAGAAATTATGTGGATTAAGAGGGTTTTTTAAGTAGTGTTTTTTAAGGAGCTGCTTGCTGAGTCAGTAAAACCTATATTTGTGATATTTGTGTATTTGTTACTGCAACTCCCTAAAGCCTCTAGTGAATGACAGATGAAGTCATTCAGGACTTTGGCCTGTTCATACAACCTCTCAGCGTCCCCTCCTGTTTTCTGCTGTGCCTACTACCCACCAGGACTCAAGATATCACCACTTGTTCAGGTATGGCGGCATGTGGTTGTGAACCATTGTGGCTCTGTAGCTCTGATCAGCTTGTACTGACGTGCAGGTCTCCCAACAGCTGCCCCTTTGCATTTCACTCTGTATACAAAGTTGAAGAAAAATTGTGTGTGGTTTGTCTTTGAGAATGGTTCAATCAAATGTGGTAGCTGCTTTTGATATAGAAATGACTAAGAGCAAAATAGGTGTTTTTCTAAGGCATAAAAGGAAGAGATCAAATAAGATATTTCATGGGAAAAACAGTTTGGGGGCAATTGCTTGGTAAGTGCTATTTTCCATGTAATTTCAAGTGCAGTAGGGTTACTGTCAGACTTATTGAGATGACCAGAGTAATTTATATGAAAGTAGTTTATGTAATTGGCTATAGTCACTACTGCCTTAACTGTGTAACTACTCTTGTGCCTTAATATGCTCCTTCAGGTTTTCACCCCAGTCCTGATCCGAAGTATTTATGTATCCTTTCATGAGTTGCTGAAAACTACATGGCACCAAAGGGAATTCCTACCAAGATGACTGTTTCTTTCCTCTGTGATTCTTTTTGATCAAAATTTGGGTACTGTTACTAAACTTAAATACGGATTAGGGATGCAGATATAGTGATACTTGTCTTGCTGGCAAAGTAAGGAGGGAAATGCCAATTATTTTGCTTCTGCATTTGACTACTTCTGTCTAAAGTAATCTTTGTGGTACTTTGCAAGTAAGAAGACAGGAGTTCAAAATTCGTATCTTACAGTTCCTTTGTATGTGGGGTTTTTTCTCCCCTGAAAAACATCTGGATTTTTTTCCCCTGTTTATTAAATGGATCAAATATGTCTAAAGACAAGCAGTTTGAGGTTTTTTTTAGTGACTTAGGCAGCCTGAAGTGAAAGATCAGATGTGAGAACAGATGTTCTTAACCACTAACATTGGCTAATTGTTTCATACACATGCTGAAGAAACAAACATGAGTCAGATGGAACTGCTGTTCAGAAAGGAATGTATTTTGTTATCCAAAAGGAAATCATCTTGACTGAGCTTTTAATTGCTCTTGCATCATATTGTTAGTACACTTATGGCTGTTGAAACCTAGACAACATAGTTTCAGGACTCAGAATTAAACTGGGGAGCAGATAAATTGTCTTGAGCTAAAGGATATCTTTGTGCTGGGAGGGTGACAAACTCACTTCAATTACACAATTTTAAGTGCAGAGTAACTGTAGAGTTCATCCAAACATACTTGGTTTATTTGTATGAAGCTTGTATTAGAAGTCGGTATATCACAGGTTTTTGTTGCATTTTGGTTTACTTTTTCTTCTTTTTTTTAATTAAGTCCTCATGCAATAGATGAAATTACTAAAACAGATAAAAAAAAAAAAAACAAACTCTTGAATGATGCGTCTTTGGAGTCAACGAAGTAGTTACAGATCCCCAATTTTTCCCTAAAACGAAAAGGAGTTAGGATTTAACAGCTTTGTGAACTTGGTTTGTAGCTGTGTCCTGGGAGGGGAGGGGGCAGCATGAAACATGGTCTCTGGCATGGCCATTACACGCATAATTTTACTACCAGGTTCAGAGGAGTTATTACCAGCTATGGATAGTGTTGGTGAGGATGCTGAGTAAATGTGACATTAGTGCATCTTGCATCTTGGAAGCTAAAACCACCTCAATTTCTAATTCCTTGTTGAGGAACATGTTTATCAATGGAAGTGTCCAAACCTCTTGAACTTTTTGCCTAACTTACTTATTTAAAACTTAAATGTTTGTTTCATCCGAACTCAGAGGTACTTGGTAGCAGTTACATAAATAATTGTATTTGAAACTGAAATAATGAGCCTTATTGCTAATTGCAAACATCCAGACTCAGGTGTTTAATCAGCTGCAGATGGTGTTATCTCATAAACAGGAAATGCACTTAAATCCCTTCATGCTCATGCTACTTCTAAGACCTGAGTTACACTGGTACCCAGGCTCTGGTACGACTTTTGTGAGATCACTTTGAACCTTCCCACTGTCTTTCTGATGGAAAGAAATCGCCAGTGAATGTTTTTCAATACAGATATACTTCCCAATATCTTGCTGCTCTTTCAGCACACAGATTCCCTGTGATGTATCCTTCTGCTTTGGGAAGGCAGAAGAGTTGTCTCGTTTTTCTAGTGAAACCAGTTCCTGCCACTTGCATATGTAGCTGATCTTAACAACAGAACTGCGGGCCATCTGAAGCGCCACCACCCAGCTGGGTGCACAGAGACAGCTACTTATCCTAGCGAGCAGCCTGGGCTGGCAAAATGACTGGAAATATAGCCTTACTGTGTTCAATTATCTTCTCCTCTCAGGCTTTCAGATTTAAATGCCGGTGATTAAAATACCTTGAAAAGCTTTTTTTCTGTTCCTTCTGTCAGATTCCTCAGTGGGGCTGTGCTCGGAGAGTGATTTCTCTTTGCTGCTCTTGAATCGTTAGCTCTGTGTTCAGCCGTGTGCCCAAGAGGATTGGGCTTGTAGAAGGCCGGGCCATCAGTGATTGATGTGGATGCAGCACAGAGACACACCCTGCCTCTTCTCCTGTAGCTCTGAAACCGTGTGTGTGTTGTGATAGCTTCTAGAGATGCAGCCTTGCAGCTGGGGATGTGGATGGTGCCTTGCAGCAAAGAGGGGCTCCACAGCCCTGCACTGCTCTAATGGCTCACAGTCTGTGCAGGATGAAGCTCCTGCACAGCCTCCTGTTCCCTCGGTGATCTTCCTTGCTTCTAGAACAGCCCCTGACACAAATGGCATCCAGACCCTGACTGCATGTAGTTAGTTGCAGAAATGTAGCAGACAGGTCCTAGGTAAGGCAGATGGAAAGGGACAGACAGCCTAAAGAAAGCAGAACAGATGTATGTCTGCTGTTCCCCTTTCAGAGCAGGCAGAGATCTGTCAGGCACGCAGAGCCCTGTATCCCTTGCCTCACAGTGTCTGCTCAGTGCCTGTGAAGAACTGAGCTCTGGGCAACTGGTGAAGGCATGGGTGGTAGTGGACGCATTTGAAGAATGTGGCTGTGCATGGATATGCTCTCCTCCCTCCCTACTCTGGAGCTCAGACTGAGAAGGTCTCTGAGAAGGTCTCCTAGCAAGGGCTTGACTTAAAAAGTGGACAGTAGCCAAGTCTTGTGTGACAGTAAACTTGGGACAATGCCAAGTTAACCAGGTGTAGATGTACTCTGGGACTGGTTCATGGACTGTAGCCTTCAGCAATCCAGAGAGGTGGAACACTGGACATAGAGTGCTCCTTTCCAAGCTGTTGTTTCTCTGGTGATAGTACTATTCTCTGCTATTCTATTTGGGACTTTGTGGACTTGAAATGATCAATGCTACATCAGCCTATCTCCCAAAATCCGTTTTGATGATGGTGGTTTCCAGTGGGAGCTGGGCAGCTCCAAAGTGTGTACCCTTCCTCTTAAGTTTTCTTTTACCACTTGCTGCAGTATTTGTGTGCCTGTTCTGCAAGGCTGGTGTGTTTCAGCCTGCTTTCCAAGCTGGCATGCAAGCAGAGGCTGGCAGAACACTAGCTAGCTCTGCTGGATGGTGTCCAGCACCAGCTCTGAGCAAGTGGGGGAGAGAGGGGGAGGGAGCTGGAGAGGGTTTGGCCAGGGATTTCCATGGTTTGGAACAGGCTGCAGGCAGCTAGAGGAGGAGGTATGTGTAGGGTCTGCGTGTGTTTTCTGACTTTACGTTAGCTTCATGCCTCAGTTTTATTCTGAAATGGAGCATATGTTTTGCCCTGCACTGTACGTGTCAAACTTGCAATTTTATCTCCAAATCAGAGTTGTTAGGGAAGTACATTGGCTCCACTGTTAAAAATGCTTTAGAACAGTTATTTGTTTTTTTTTAAAGAACATTAAAAGTGTAATTTTTAACTGGTTATGCAACTAAAAGTTCTCTGAATAAATACATTGTATCATTCAACTCTTAAAGTCTTTTGAGTTTTCTTTCTGCTTGGGAAGGACGCCAAATTTTAAAATTCTTCACAAAAATGATACTTTTGTTATAATTATGTAACCTGATGTTAACAGCATGGTATTTCATATGATGCTAAATTTTCTTGTCTGTCAAAATTGTAATTGTGACAGCGTTGGTTGTGGATTTTCTAGGCTGTTTTCCAAGCTATGCTCTGACATGATTTGATACTTATACAGGTGAAGCTCAAGTATGAGACCTTCCTTCCTGTTCTTGGAAGGGCCATGTGACTGACGTGCAGGAAATGACCAGGCCTTCTGTGAGCAGGATTCCAGTTCAGCCAAGTTCATGTCACACTATGGAGAAACAGTTGTGATCTGGTCTCCCTGCTCAGTAGTTGACCAGAACTGCTTTTGAGAAAAACAGACTTTCACTGTGTGTCAGGTTAATGATGGCTTGATGAGTCTGATGTCCACAGTGGAGCTTGTGGGAGCTGGACTACCCTTGTGGGACACAGTGCTTTTGACATATTATACCTAGTCTTGAAAATTAATAAAGAGTCTCCCTTTCAGAAGTACCTAGTTCAGTCAGTTTCATGACACTGGGTGTCAGAAGTTTTTTAAGTGGATGTCCAATATTTCAGAAGATCCCCTAATGAAATAGTTCTGAGGAGTTTCTTTCTACATGGATTTTTGGAAGCTACTGGTGTTACTGGTAAAGAATAGTCTGTTAAACATTTTCAGTGTGCCTGCCTGTGCATCTGTGAGAATTAGTTAATAGTAACACATTTGGGAGGAGTAGGGACTCTGTCTTTAGCGTTGTTTATGGGATCTCGTAGGCTTAAAAAAGTACAACCCACCCTCATTTCCGCCCCCTCCCCGCCCCCAACCAACCAAACAAATCCCTAGAAGATATGGTAGCTGGAGTATTGGCCAATGACCTGTATTTTAATATCCCTTTGTTGAAATTTTATATACTGTATTTCCAACATAGTTTCACCAAAATGCTGTTGAATGCTACTCTGCCTGTACACGGATGCCAGTGAAGAACTGCCATTGGTTTGTTTTCTGCTTAGTCACTAAGAAATGTTAAAATCTTTCTCCTTCAGCCTCTACCAATAAGAGGGGGGCTGCGCCACAGAAGTGGGGACATAATGACCCTCGTGCACAGCCCTGTGCCTGCCAGCGGCCCTGTGCTTGTGAGACTCCCCTCCCCAGAGTTAAGGGTGAAGGAAAAAGCATATAATGAATGTCATTAAAATAGTCCTGGCTCCCTAAACTCTTCCCCCTCCCACTGTGACTGACCTTGTCCATGTTTCCTTGAGAGCATGGGAACTTCTGGAAAGCAGGCTCCTAAGGAGTACAGTGGCTGAGCAAACCCTGGCAACAGTTGCTTGGTTTCTTCTTTTTTTTTTTTTTTCAGTTGGTTGACATGCCTCTCATGACCTATGAATTGAATATGACTGTGTGGATAAGCAGATGTGATTAAATACCTCCTTATTTAAAAAACAAAACAAAAAACCCCCCCAAAAACAACAAAAGTGAACCAAAGCGTACAGCATACTGTACACAGCACAGTAAGTCATGCTAAGTAATGTGGTGCTGCTCTTCACATCCTGTGAGTGGTTCTTTCTCTTTGTAAGTTTAATGTTTTTGTCCTTTTAGAGAAAGAAAAGAAGAGTAAGTCACTGCTAGTACTTTTTTTGAGTACTCAATGATTGAAAGTTGTTCCTAAGCCATTTTTTTTTTTTTGTGATTCTGGCAAGAAATGGTTAGTGAAAATAAATCACTGTAACAGTGGATCTAGACTGTTTACATGTGATAAGGTATACAGAACAAGTCTGACACTTCCAACATAGAGCCTAGTGCTTGTTTTCAGAAGAAATGGAAAACTCTGCCTTGTAACTACAAAAGGATAAGGGAGACTGGTAGTCATGCTTTCACTGTGATTTTTGTGCCTAAAAGCAAATGTGAGTCAGATTTGTGTGTTTGTGTGACAATGCTATATTTAGCTTCCAGGAATGACATTGAAAAATAGGAGGGGATTCAGAAAAGCCACAAGAACAAGTCTGAAAAAATAAAATCTTTTGGCTATTATACTTGAGAAGCTTAATCCCTACCTCAAAAGAACATACGGAGTGACTTGCTTACAATCCAAAAATAAATCACAAAGTGAAGATAAGATTAACTAACAGACTAGTAGAAGTAGTATCCATAGCTAGGATGGATTTTTCCATCAGGAGTGACTTTTAATTTAAAAAGGTAAAATATATATATATTATTCTTTGCCAAAGGGAAATTTGGTCATCACAGCTCTAGTTTTGAAGTAGGAGAGCTGTGGTTTTTGTGGTTATAGATTAGATGGACGGTCACAATGAACTTTTCTGGACTGAAGAAATGGGTGCAGTGGTATCCACATTTCTCTGATGGAAAGGCTTGTCAGACTTGTCACCTTTTACAGGTACCCTCAGCAGGGAGACCACCATCTCAGTGTGCCAGGGGAGTTCTTGTGCTGATAGGTAAGCATGCCTGAATTTATTTTAGGGTATGTGAAGTCCTAAGTTTGCCTGCCTTATGCTGCTAAATGAGGGTTTTGTTCAGGGCTATTGACGTGGCTCTCACCTAGCCTAGTGAGGCTTTAGTCTCACTGAAAGTGGGATGTTGGTATGTTTTGGTTTGGCTTTTTTGTTAGTTTGCTTTTGGGTTAATTTTTTTTTTTTGCCCCTCCCTTATCAGATAATCAGATAAGTGTAAAGAATATTTCCAGTATAAAGTAGTCTTGTAGTATGAAATCAAACCTCCTTTCTGACTGTGTGTTCTTCTGGAGGCTGCTTTCTTTTTCTTTCTCCTGATGCTAAGAAGGGTTTTAGATGAATTTGAAGAGGGAGGAACACAATGCATTCTTCAGTAGAAATGCAGGAGCTTTTGCCAGAATATTTAATATTTGTTTTAATGTGCTAGTGTATGATTATAATGTACTTTCATCCTAACCTTACTAATATCTCTAAACTTGGTTTTGACCGTGTCTAGTAACTTCGTAGGAAATTACTGGTCAAGCTCTTCTGCCTTTGGGGAATAGCATGTCAAGTGGTCTTTAAGTGGGGTTTAGAGAGGGTGGTGTGGATTTATGGAGAAGCAAAGCTGTGTGTTCCATGGGCCATATTTTGATGCTTAAGTGAGGCTTCTGAGCATAAAAGGGGAGTAGGTGGGGCAGCTTCCTTGTAGGCTTATTTGACTCTGGGACCCCAAGCACTTGATGGTAACTGATACCAAGACTGAAGCTCAGTGGGAGTGTGCATATCTTAAAATGAGGTGACATCAGAGTTGTGTTGCTGTACTGGTGAGGTCAACTTACCTGTGATCTCAGCTGTTGTATTCATAGCTGCATGTCAAAACCATGGAATGCAAATTGTCGGGTGACTTGGGTTTTGTGGTTTCTCAAAACAAAGAGAAACTGCTAACAAAGTAAATGCAAAATTATTTCAGTCATTAGTTGATTGTTAAAAAATGTGCAAACGATTCTGCTGAGGTTGATTGACTATTTGCATGCTTAGTGATATGTGCAATCAAATAATTTCATGATGATTAGGATTTTTGCTGTACTCTTGGGAGAAGGCGTAGCTTCATTTTCCTCTGCAGTTTGCTAAGACGCTCAAATTGTTTGCAGTGGTCACACTTTGAAGATGTAAATGTGAAGGGAAGCTGGTTTTTTCTATCCTATAAATAACTCAGTCCTATTTAAGTTCACGTATTTTTTTAATGGAACATGACTTTATGTAGTTGGACTGTTCCTTTTCTAAACAACATATGAGAATCACTTGGTTATGTGTCTCCAAGTAATACCTGAGTCTTACATAAATGTCTTCTGTAAAACTTTTTTGTTGTCACTGAAGATGGTTTTTCATTTATGCTAATTTGCAGTGTTCTGGTATATTTTTTTTTTTGCTTCACATGGAAAATGCTAATATATTGTTGGCTGGACTTAATTTCCTTGGTGATTAAATATAGCATAACCATAAATGCCTAAGATTATCCTCAGGCTGTTTGCCTGATGACTTATAATTAAACCTAGAAATGTGTATGTGTTAAAAATGAGTTACTGTTTTCATCTCTTAAATGTCATACTACAATCTGATTTATGTCTTTCTTTTAATATTTGATTTTAGATTTTGTAACCCAGATGTGGCAATCTGCTTCAAATGCTTGCCACATGTTGGACGTTATAGTAGCCATTATAAGAGATGCTGTAGTCACAGAAATGTCTTATTTTCTTCACTTCAGGGAAGTTGAAATTGCCGGTAGTGTTAAAATTGTCCCTATTGTTTCCCAAGTCCGTTGAGGGATCTCTTAATCACCAAGCCGTATACTGAATAGGTAACAATTACAGATCTAAGGGAGCCTGTTTTCATGCAAAGTAGGGACAAGATAAGGGTAGAAAGTTTCAGTGTGCTCACTCTCTCTTTTCCTGCGGATTAGATAAGGATTCAGAGCAGGCTCCGCATAAACGGCCGAAGAGCTCAGTAGAAAGCTACAACTAATAAGAGGCTTTCTTGTTTGTCGCTCATGACAACACTTCTAAATGCCAGCAAGGATTTGTCAGAAGCTGTAACAGGTTTTATGCTCTAGAAAAAAAAATCCTTTCTAAGTAAAACTCGGTATCTTGAGTTTGGATTCTTGGAGCTGTTGAAGTGGCTGATTCAGGCACTAACATAAATGTGTCTGTAATACTATGATGTTCCTATTTTCCTTCTGATTCCTTTTGTCTTATAATGACAAAAATGCTTAACTTCATTAAAATGCTTAATTAAATGCTTAGCTCTTTTCTCTTGTATACAGTGTGTTTGAGAAACTGCTTTTCTCCTTAAAAGCATTGCTTCCTAAATCATAGTTTCATGAATCAGGCTTGGAGATAGTGAGTTTTCTTTTGCTCTCATGGCAGACCAGTTCTTTTATCCCCTTGTATGCTGGCATTTTCAACACAAGCTCAGCCTTCTGTCACCTGAGGTATGGCTGAGTGTAAACCATAAGGTCTCTGGAACTACAGGTGGAAACTTTACAAATGTGAGTGAATTTATCAATTTTCCCTATGTGTCTCTCTAGAGTAATTGCAAAAAACTTGGTTTCTTCAAAGCAGTGCAGTTGTTGGATGCCTGTTTTGGATGAGCAGTTAAAAGTGTGTTTCAGGGCTCGATGTGGCAAGGCCAAGAAACCACAGCCTGCCCGCTTCGGTAAATTACATGCTCTCCATGCATGTTATTTTTATAATCTCCAAAACCACTGAAATATAACTGGAAGCATACAGCTTAGAGGACATGTTAAACATGTTGCCCTTTACCTGCACCCAAAGCTTTCATGTTCACTTTTCTCAGAAGGGGAGGGGTGGATGTCTTTACTGTCTCCATCCCTCACTGCCTTTTTGCATTACAACGCTCGGAATATTAGTGGACAGCAAACACCTCCTCAAACAATGATCAAACATAAAGACTTACCTTTAATTACCATGAATAAAATAAACCTTAACATATTTTTTTCCTAAAGGTGAACCGAGACAGGGCAATTTTGCTCTCCCCTGTGTTGGGTGCACTTAAACATTTGACCTTGAAGTAACACTTATGTGTTGTTGTGGCCTAAGAGCTCAATTCTCAAGTATAAGTAGATGACAGACCTTTCTAGTCTGTGAGTCTAGGGTGATGTTCAGGGAACTTCTGAACTGCAAGAAGCAGAAATGTTCTCTGTGGAAAAAGGAATGAAAATATGAGAATCTTGAGGAGGTGGGAGCAGCATTGGCTCTAGTTTATTAAAGACCCTGATAAATCTGTCCTTGTTTTGGAATTGTTTTGACAACAAGCACAAACATAATGAAAGGGTAGACCAACTAACATACAACAGGAGTGTGTCAAAAGTAGTAAACATCCTGCAAGGTTATATAGTCAAAAGTGGTTCTTTGCCTCCTTCTTTCCCCGATGCTAAAAGTAAATAGCAATGAATCTTATGGCAGGAAGTGGATTTAATGGTGAATGTCAAGTTTTGGAGTAATACAGTTGCTCAAGGAGAGAATAGCAGCCATGTGCTTAAGATCTTTAGAAAGGTTAAAATAAAAGTGTAAAGGAGGTCTTTTCATTGTATTTATACCTGGTTTTAGTAACACTTGAAAGTGATTTCTTTCTGCCTTAGCTATAGTCCAGCCGAGTCATGGCCTTATACAGCATTTAGTTAAGTAGTTAGGACAGCCTCTAAAGTAAGTGTCCAACAGCTGTTAAGGAAAAAAAATGGCCCTGTTATAACTGCAAAATGAAATATTTCTGAATACAGCAGAATATTTTCTGGAGAACATGCTGAAGCTCTTTATTTGAATGAGAGCAAGAACTTGTTTTATAAGAATAAGGAGTTAAAAGTCCATCAGGATAGTCTTCTTTGCTCTGAGCTTGCTGCCCCATTTGAATCTCAAATGAATCATATAAACAGTGGTCTCCTTGAATACGAAGTGAAATATAGAACAGATCAGAAAATCAAGAAGTGATGGTGGTGCTGTTATTTGTGCTTATTGGAGGAAACTATTGCCTTTATTCCTTCAAGTCTAGTTATACCAACTGGAGAAAAATCCAGTGCATTGTAGTGTTCCTGAAATGGTGCTCCAAGTAATATATCGGTGTTCTAGGTTGTGTCCTTGTGTCTAGCTAGTGGCCTACATGAGGGCTTGATCTACTCTGTCACCTCTGTGTTGTGGCCTTGCTGCTTCCTCGTTTAGCCTGTGCTAGAATATTTAGTCCCAGAAGGGCTCTTATCTCCTTAGGAGTGCAGCAGGTTGCCATCATACAACTGTAAAGCTTTGTAATTGGCATCTGGCCTGATACAGGGAATAGTTTGGCCCATGCTATCCTAAATACTCTTACATAAGCAAGCATAAAGTTACAGTGATGATCCCATTTAGATACCACCCATTCTTTATTGCTCTTTTGATGTTCATTTGTTCTTCAAGATAAAATTACACTTCCAGTATGAAGACAGTTGAAGGCTGAAAATAAACCTGTTTGCATAACCTTTTACTGTTCTTTGTTGCAGCTCTCAAGTTCCACTTACAAATATAGGAGTGAAGAATTCAAGAGGCAGTTTTCTCATCTGCCAGACTCGGAGAGACTCATAGTAGGTAAGACATAATCACAGCAAAAATCCTTGTCTTCTGGCTGATAACTCCAGGTTGCAGAAGTGTCAAAGCATTTTGATTTTTTTCTTTATGGCAAATTCTGACTACAGCTGATAACTTTCTATTCTCCTGTCTCTGAAATAGCACCAGATACCTTCAGGGAAAGTCAGGCCCATACTCCTCTCCTGTACTGACTGCTTTGGGAAAATGACATATTCGTTTTGGGGGTTGAGAAGTGAAGAAGAGGGTGCAGAATCCTCCAATTCACCTAGATACAGGATGGAAACCTTTTAATGACTTTTTCTGATGCTACTTTTATTGGGGTTTTAGACAAAACCCATAGTGGAGATATGGTTGTCTAACAATGGACAAGTTGGAAAGAAAGATCATTATGCAAGGTCAGGGTGAGCACTGAGCACATAAACTTTGCATACACGCATTGACAGGCTTGTGAGATGGTAGTGTGAGATTAGCAGAGGTAGAATTTAATTCTGAGAGCACTGAATTTGTTTTACGCTCTTTCTGGCATGGGCAACCAACTTGGTGTACCTCTTGCAGTGTTACAACCTTTTACTTTCTATCCTGTGACTGTCTGAGTCCTCTTCTAAAGAGGCAAATTGTTACGACAGTCAGTTGCTGTAGATGTTGGCGGAGAAGGGAATGATTCCGCAGTTGTAACGGTTTGGAGCTTGGATACAAAGTTAAGGGATGTTTCAGAGACCCTGTTAAGTAGGTAGATCTTACTAAAAGCTTGCTCCCTGGAACTAGCACCCTTGCCTAGGCACCTTGATTAATGCGACTTGTGGGACTGAGTGACACAGTGGGTGTTTGTAATTTTTTGAGATGAATAGGAGAGGAAAGAAGCTGTTGTCAGAGAATATCAAACTATGGTGCATAACGTCTCAACACAGATGTTCCTTTTGAGCTCCAATTCCCTGCTTCACTCCACTGTAGAATCCATAGAAGGCAAACATGTAACATGTAACCCTACCTCCTTCAAATACAGTGATGCACCTTATTCCCTCCTTTATCACCTGCCTGCACTGTGTTTGTTTAACAAATACACTGTCCAAGAATGGGGTGTTATTTTATACAAAAGTGGCATTGTGACTGTTTAAAATTAATCTCTCATTTTATGCAACCTTTAAGGAAATTAATATTGAGAGGCTGTCAGTGTATGCTCACAGTGTGCAAGTGACAGCTCTGAAACAGTTAAATGCCTGGGTCTTTTTCCAGCCTCAGAAGGAGGCAGTTATCCTCTGAAATGCCTTCTGAATTTTTAAAATACTTTAGTACAAGTAAAACAGAAGAAATAGGTATTACTTCAAAGAATTGTTTTGATGTTTCTCCTTACACTTGACTGATACAGAAAGCCATGGAGCAAACTCTGAAGCACAAAGAACAGACTGCCTAGGACTTAGAAAAAGATTTAGTAATGGGTTAATCTCAACAATTTAGCACCTGCTCCATCAGAAGCCAAGTCACTACTTTTATATAATTTTTTTTTACCCTGTAAAAAGCAGTGCTTCTTTGGAATGACTTTTTGCATCCTCCAAGCAAAGAGCTCTTCTTTGCTTGCTGCAGAGAAACTTATTACAGGCTTTACAGTGCTCAGAGAAGCCCTTACTTGCTGCATTCATTAAAAGAATTGTAACTGCTCTTGTTCTTAACTTAGCTGTTAAAAAGGAGCAACTATTCCACTGTAATGAGCATAGTATACAAAGATTGTAGGAAATATTTTCTTAAAATGAAAGGAATTACTTAGACTTTCTAAATCAGAGCTTGAAGGAGTGCTGCTATAATTTGCCTGAAAATGTTGTTTACAATCAGCATATTTAGTTACTGATTCTGAAAACTTAGAAGGAGAAATGCTAATTTCTCCCTTTTGTTTTGATATTTTCTTTTGTGTAAGTAGGTCAAATGGGGTTGCTCATCACTTGCCCAGTGATGACCTTTTATAGGTGCAAACTTCTTAGTAATGCTTTCCTCAAGCCCATAACCTCAGACTCCTGCTGCCTTCCTCTCTCAGCACTTTGGTATCTGACTTTTTGTTAAACATGCACTTACTGGTTTAGATTAAAGTTTATGTAATACTGTTTACAGTTATGTCTCCAAGGGCTTGTATACATGTCTCATTCTTGTTGCAAGAAACTTTATTTCCACTTGATCATTTGAGGGGAAAAACCCAAGGGAACTTCAAAAATTATAATAAAAGCTTCTGTAGATGCAGACTTAGCTTGAAGTTTGGATGTTGGGGACTCATGAACCTCTTGATATTTGAACAAGAATTGTTTTCATCTTGTAGTACACAAAATCAAAATTCTGGCTCGGACAATACTAGCCACAATGCTTTTCAAAATAACAAACATATTTGATACCTCTGAAGTTAAAGTCATTAATATCCTGCATGAATACCTACATTCTGGGTATTTTCTGTACATAAGGTAGCTTTCTTTAGGTCAGAGCTTCCAGAAGAGGTCTGTCTTAATTATCTAGCAGTAGTACTTCTGAAAATTCCTTTTGTTTGAATCTTCAGGCTCTGAAATAGTGAAAGCTCTCTGAGATTTTTAAAAACTGCAACCAAATCCTCTGCTCTTGTTCTTAATTAGCAGATATCTGATGATGGGTAATTGCATTCTAGCTGAAACTTGTTTCTCAATAGGGATGGTTCAGTCAGAGACAGTATCATAAAAATGACAGCTTCTGGAAATATCCCCCACCTGAAGAACTGGATAGCTTCAAGATGCCCTTTTGTGTCTCACTCTGCAGATAGTTGTAGCTAGTGATAGGATCTGTTTAGTGGAAAATTTTTATCTTACTACAACATATGAACTACTGTTATGTAGGAGTTGACAATATAATCTGTTATATTAAAAAAATGTTTGTGTATTCTGTTGTTTAGGCACTTTGAAGTTTTACTAATAAATACTTCTCACATTCCTGGTCTTGCCTGATACCTCTTTTCTGAAAGCATAGGATAATGCGCAGGGGGTTGGTACATGGAGTGCTGTCTTCAGAGATATTTCATTAACGCTGGGTGTTCCCAGAACAATGGTCTGGATGCAACCCAGTACAAGTCTGCCTTTGTAGACTTCTTAAAGAGTGAAAGAAGTGGCTTTTTATTATGTTGTAATTCTCCTATCTCATTCTAGTTAACAAGTTTGGGTCAACTGTACTGCAGCGAGTGAGTAACTTGCTCTTGCCCTCTCTACACAGATTACGCCTGTGCACTCCAGAAGGATATCCTGCTGCAAGGGCGCTTATATCTCTCTGAAAACTGGCTCTGTTTCCACAGCAACATTTTCCGATGGGAGACCACGGTAAGATCGCTCAGCACACTGGAATCCTACCTTTTCTTTGTCCTATGCTATCAGAATATTGGGGTAGAGTCCCTCAAGCCAAGTTTGTCCTGTCGATACGAGTAACTTTGGGCTGTAAAGAAAGAGCCTGCATCCCTGAGTCAATATGCAGATGCATTGCTTTTTTAAAATGAGAATAGCATTGGAGGCATCCTAATGTTGAAGTAAGCCTGCTCAGTCAGTCATTCAGGATAGGAAGTTTAGGAATTAAGCAGAAGCTGATCTTTTACATTGCTGGGTGACAATTTGCCTCTCCTTACCAAGGAGAGTTACCCTATAAAGGGATGTAACAGATAATCTCCTGTAAGACCAGAAGCATGGTGTTGCCCTATTTGAGAACTCTCCAGCATTGAACCTCATTTGATTTAGTCCCACATGTGAATATCAGCATCTAAGAACAACAAAAGGGAATTGATAAATGATCTCTGCAAGTTCTCGTATTGTGATCTGTAGCTTTTAAACAGGATGAACGAAGTTTGGTGTTTGTGATATGTTGGCCCTCTATTTCTGTAAAAATTAGGTTAATGAGTTAAAATTTTTCATTCAAGCAGTTATTGCATCTGCTGGAGAACTTTGGTAAGGCAGTGAATGAGAAAAGGAAGATAACCCGGCTAGTAGGTGATGGTTGTGTCAAAATGTTCTGTGAGCTGTGAGACTGCTCATACCTTAAGTTAGTCTCTTAAATTTAAGTGCTGTGAAATACACAGGACAAACAACAAATTGCTGGTATACTTAGGACAGTGAGGGTACGTAGAAATACTTAAACTGAAAACCATATTTAACTTCATCAAATGTATTTGATTGAATGTTTCTTATTTCAGACTTGAAATAAATTAAAAATAAACCCTTTGAAATTACACCCTTGAACATGTAAACTCTTGAAAGACTGATTTTTCAGCCAAAACCTCATACATCCTGGTATGGTGTTGCTGCCTGTTTAGCAGAGTGGTATCTTCAGTGATGATCTTTAGGCAATCTGAGCTCATCAGCTACAATGGTAGAGCCAAGTTTGGGGACCTCCTTAACAGGTTGTGTTGATGCAGATAGAGAATAAGTGGAGGACCTTCTGCACACAGGGGAAAAAGCAAATCGAGCTTTTTGTTCTTCCTTTTTCCAAGCTGAATGGCAGCACAGCCTTATCTTCAAGGGAAGGGGGTAGGCCGAATGGAAGTGGCTTGTTGCAGCCAGTCAGACCATGCTCTTCTAAATTTCAAGTACTAATATACAAGGCAAGCACACCTAAGCAGGAAGACTTTCTTGCAGTGTCTGGACTGCAAATAAACCTGTGAAAATGGGATATATTGCAAACTTCTGTGAGATGACGTAGACGAGAGATCAGATAACAGACTGTCCTGCTTTATGTCTAGCATGCTGATTGAGATTGGCTTTCACATCTGCGGTTTTTATTTAGTTGGGATTGTGGAGTATGGCTGGAGGAGTGGAGGGAAAGAAGAAAGAACCACTTGCTTCCCTAGTCCTAGGGAAAGGAGATTATTCTTAAATCACCTTAGCTTCTACTTTGGAGTACTTGCTGTTAAGTTTAGCAAGTGAAGATGGTAACTGCCTTTGTGATCTCAACTAAGTTGTATCCCAGGGTTTAGGGTTAGAGTTCCTCTTGCATGTTCTGTCTGTGACTTTAAATTTTTAGTCTTAAGTTATTTTTTGATATGTCTTATTAAATCTGTTTCTGCTTAGATTTCTATTGCCTTGAAGGATATCACTTTCATGACGAAGGAAAAGACTGCTCGGCTCATTCCAAATGCCATACAAATAGCAACAAAAGGAGAGAAGGTAAAAAGTTGTTCTAAAACATATTCCTTTTAAATGATAATGTCTAGGAGAGAGCACTTTTTGTAGTTTCTATTTACATAAGTAACTTCCCTGTCAAATTTTAAGTGTGACTGGGGTTGACTTGGTGGTTTGGTCCCTGTGCATATTGGCTTAGTAATTCAACTTTAGTTTGATTGCAGAATCCCTTCATAGTGTTGATGAAGTAATCAGGAAGGAAGAGGCTTTGTCTCAGTGATTGAAAGGAAAGCCATTTGAAAACTATCAGTTCAGGGCATGAATTCAGAATGTGCATTCTTATATTGGAAAAATATCCAAGTCACTGGATTGAAAGTGCCCCTGGAAGAAAACTGCTGAAAATAAAAGGACTTGTGGTGTCATGGGTTTTGAGTTACGGAGAAATTTACCCTAGAACATGCAGTTATATGTGCTGGGAAATTAAGTTTGTGAGTGTGTATTTGAAAAACTGAAAAGCATGATGCAGAATTTTCTTACGTGCAACACAGTTCTTCTGCAAATGCCTTGAAAATAATAATTCTTGGGTGGATACAGAGAATAGTTTTCCACAGCTTATGTGGAGCTATTCTTTGTGAAGGAACTGTGATTCTTCATATTTATCCGTATTCCTCTCAATTTATCCAATATTAACTTTCATCAACAAGGAAGACTGACCTCTTTACTAAAAAATAACTTTCAAATGGGAAACATTTTAATACTGAAAATAGTGCATCTGATTTTATCTCATATTTTAATTATTTTAATTTCACATCATCTCATGTGAAAATGTTAGTAAAAGGAATAAATGGCAAAAGGATGGAAAGAGCTCTGGCCTGTAAGAAGCAAGTGTATGCACCTCTGATTTGCTTCACCTCCTATGTGGAAGTGGGAGACAGATTTAAGTGTGTAGTTAGTTGAGGAAGAGCTCTTCCTTCATGCCAAGGGTAGTCAGATGCCCAGAAGAGCAAGTGTCTTTATGTGGACATTGGGGATCTGACTGCTACTTACTGAAAGTGATAAAAAGTGTGGAGTGTGAGGAATATACCCCAGATTTGCTGACTGTGAAAAGAGGCATGCTGTTGCTGAAAACCTTATGATATTCAAGATACAAGGAAGCATTCTGGGGTTCTTGAAAGTACCTATAAGTGAGCTTTTTTTTTTTCTTCCACCTTGTTTTTCCTGCAGTTTTTCTTCACGTCATTCAGTGCAAGAGACAGAAGCTACCTCAGTATCTTCCGTTTATGGCAGAATGTGTTGCTGGATAAGGTGAGTTTGTACCTGTCAGTACCTTTTTCTAATGTGGGCAGAGGTGTCTTTGGAGGATAAGAGACTTGAAGTTAGCTTGTCCTTTCTGACTTAGAATTAGAATGTTCTCCTTTGGTTCCTTGTACTTTACATCCCAGATAAAATTCTCATACTGCCACCTAAACTCTGCTGTTGATAGAGCATATAAGTTGCATGCTTCTCTTCACTACCAGCTCAAACATATGTTACTAAATTAGTATGCACTTGCTTTACGTTTTCTATGATTAATTTGTGATCCAAAAGGCAAGAGGCTTTCTCAGTGAAAATTTGTAAGGAAAATGGCCTAAAATCTCCTTCTCAGTTAAGTTAGCTTTCTAACTAAAGTTAGCTTTGCCATCCAACTCATTACAACTCCCCTGACCTTGAATAAATGCAACAAAGGCAGGCAGTATGATATGGAAGTGTATTTTGGCAACCTGTGCGAGTTAGTTTGATTTATATTGCAATTTGTGGATACTTAAGCTAATCTTCTTTCTAAAAATGGACTGACACTTTTGCAGAACATCACTGTAAGAAAGATAATTTTTGTAAACCAATTTCTTCCTGTTTATGGTTCTCATTGTTTAAATATTTTAACACAGTTGCAATTGCACACTGAAATATCCACATATAACTGTGCTACAATGACTCCCAAAGGCTTAAAGCTGTTGGACTACTTACAGGTTGTAGCTACCCTTTTTTTTTTTTTAGGTTAATTTTAGGGCAGACTAAAGGCACTTTTTGTCAAAGAAAAGTTGAAAATAATAAGGAAGTGTGATTTAAGGCAAAACTACTGATTCCTGCTAATCTCTTCTCCCTCAAATCAAATACTATTTAACTGTAACATCATAACCATCTTGTAATGAATCCAGCCACAAGGTACCGTGTCATCTTTTAACTGGAATGTGCAGCTGGAAGTAACGTTGCTTTCTTTTGTTATGCAGTTTGTCAGGAATAGCAATTACCTTATTCAGTTGATTAGTTTGTGGTGCTGGAGGGTGAATGTATGGACATTCAGCTACACAAATCTACCCAAGGGGCTGGAACGGAGGTGACAGGATTTGTGCAGTTCAGTATTTGTTTTCCTTGTGTGTTTCTCTACTCTGTGACACTGAAATGAGTGTCACATAAGGAATGACTTTTCACTTCAGAGCACTAACAGAAGGATAGATGAGAAAGCAGGAGGTGTGGACTGCATGTAGGATGAGAGGTATTAAGCCAGCAGTTTTTAGGGATCGGTACATTTGAGTAGCTTGGAAACTGTCCTTATTCTTTCTATCAAATCTTGCTTGCATCCTCGCTGAAGTATGTTAAAAGGTAAGTCTATTGTGAGGTTTTCTGCCTGGGGTTCTCAGTTGTAATATGGAACATTGCCATGAGGAATATGTAGGGCTTTTTAATGTAGTATGTTTGGAACTAGTTACTGAAACAGGATTTCTGTTAGGTTGAGCTCCTACTTCTGCAATGTAATAATGACTTCTGATTCTCTGCTAGAATGTGTCTGAGTCACCTGTCAGCCTACTTTATGATTCTTTACTAGATCAAGCTATAGGGGGGCACTGTAGAGTTGAAAGTAGAAACTGAAGTTGCTAGAGCTGGATCCACTGACTCTTCTACAATGACAGCTGTCTACTGAACTGCTGCTAAAAGAGAGCCCTTGGTACATCCAAGCAGTACCTCCTCACCACCCCATGGCATGGACAACATACATTTGAAAAATATCTCATACATCTGAGACCCTAGCATGGTATGCAGTGTTAAATTATGAAATAAAGTAATTCTGTTGTAATCAGAAGTATAACTCTGACTGCGGCTGTCACAGTGCTGCTTTGTGCCACCTGACAGTGAATAATCCCCAATTGCCAGGATTTGGATCCAGGGAACTGGAATTGTATTTGCTTCAAATCATGTCTATGCCAGGGTAATTTTTGGCCTCTTCAACACTTCCTGGGCATAGATTTCCTGTTACAAGGTCTCGCCTCTGAAGAGTGACCTGTCTGCTTTACCCGATAGACCTGAAGCTTTTACCACCTGCAGAACTTCTCAGCGGGGTCAGCATGCCCTTTCCCAGATCTCCATCTTGTGGCCATTCTGCCTTGTACCTCTTAAGTATTGCATGTCCTGGGTGGTTGAACAAGTAGTGCTTTGTTAAGTCTGCCTCTCTTCTAGAAGTGGCTTGCACTGTGCAAGAAAGAGATCAAATGGTTACATGCTATTCTGTGCCTAAACTTATCCATCCAGATGCTCTCCCCCAGTTTTGCATCACTGTTCTGACAGGACTCCTGGTCCTCTTTAGCTGAATTGTAGTTCTCTAGCTCATAACTTTTCCTTTAGACCTTGCTCAGAATACTGAGCATCTGGTGCCTTTCTGGGAATCAGTGGGTACCTTCCTCTTAAGATGGTCCTTTCTTAGGCTTTTTATTCTTTAAATGTCCATGTAAAGATTTTTTTTTTCTTTCAAACAAAATTCTGTCTTTTTGCTCCTCCATCCCTATTGCAAAATGTATGCAGAGTGAGTCTCTTAGGCTTTTACCTTGCCATTGTTTTTTAAGTGATCCAGCATCATGGAAAATAAGGTCTGGAATAATGCAGGTCTGAAAGAGACATGACACCAGTGTTGATAAAACAGATAGCTGCTTCCATATCCACTGCAGCTTTCAATAATACATCAGTTTATAAAATCAGCTGAAAATCCTGTTTTGCAAAAGGCTTTCCAGATTGGTAAAACAAGTTTACTATGGCTGCTATTGACAGTAAGAGCAATGGCATTTATACCTTTGCTTTATTTTCCTAAAGCTTGTGGGTGTCAAATATCCCTCCAGTTTAAGGGAGAAGGAACAAATTAAAGTGTAATTAGACAGGTCATTCAAATCCCAAACAAACACAGCACTCCTTATTTCTAATGGAACAAGATCTTAACTTAATCAGTCTCAATTCCCATGAGTCCTCTTCCTTAGAGTTGGATTTACTTTCCTATTGTTCTTTTTATGCTTTGCTGGGTAGAGATTTGCACCTGTCTCCAGAGACATTGTAGCAGGTAAGTCTAGAGGTGTGAGAAGGGACCAGAATTTCTGATCAGTTGGGCTTCTTGTGGCAGACATCTGCCAGGACACTTCTGCCTTCTCCAGCAGCTTCTCAGGGAAGGTTGTGAAAAGAGAGAGGTTTATTTGCACCTTTGTGTGCAACAAGGGTTATTTTAGAGATAAAAGAGGGCTTGGTTTGATTCTGACCTTCATGTTTGGGCAGATAGAGAGCAAGTTTGCTGTTTTCCTCCCCTGTTGTGCAACAAACAAGCAGTCAGACTCTGTAGCAGAGTCACCTGGCACGAGTGTAGTGTGTGGTGGGCTATCTCTTGAGTCAATCTGTATGGCATTTCTTGTTCTTATTTCTGCATTTGTCGATAGGGGACAAAAATCAGCAGCTTTCCTTCTGTTAGTGGCATTCTGTAGTATTGCTTGTGCCATGACACTGCTTTGTCAAGTGTGAAGCAAGTATTGATGCTCTAGCTGAAAAGACAAAAGTGTATTGCAGCTATTTCTTGTAGCCTTTGTGTTTGTACACAAAGAGAACTGAGGAAAAGCCCAGCATAGACCATCACCTTGAATGGGCAAAGTAATTCATGTTTAGATTCAGCCTTTCAAGCTTCAGAGCTTCTCTAAACCATCTTCTCAGAAGCTGAAGTCTGACCCAGAAAATTTATGCCCTTTGCTTTCAGAACTGATCCTTTCTGATAAAATAAAGCAAGTCTGGTTTGATCTTGGGTTGTGACCATTAAGAACTTATTATATCTAGCTGAGCTAGAAATAATTGGGCAGAGCACAAGGATCCTGTTTTAGAAGCAGAAGTCGGTAGCATTGACTTTACGAAACCACAGGAAACAGCTTTATAGATTCCTAAAATGCATAGCTGAAAAGCTTCTCTGCTTTCCTCAAACTATTAAGCTCACTATACAAGGGCAGTCTGCTTTGCCCATAGACTGCTGCAGAACATGCCAGTGAATTTAATTGGTGACATTAACTATTTCACAGTTATTTTCTTATGACTGGAAATAAAAGCACTGGCAGTATTGGGCAATGAAAGTGAAAGTGGCTTTTCCCCCTTTGATTTCTGGTTGAAAGTGTGCTATCTAGAGATACCTCAGTCATATTTTGAATTTTTTTGTAATATTTTTGTAATGCTTGCACCTGTTTTTGACCACTTAATGAAAGCAGCTGTAGGTAGTTGTTTATGGTTATGAATTTATTGCTCCAAAAGACAGCATACCTGTGGAAAGTAAGGCAGCTGTATGTATGATGCACGTGTTTTTAGCAGTGCATTGCTCTGTAGAGCAAACCCCCGTGGCAGAAAGAGGCTGGCACTAGCTGCTATGACCCTTGCTTTATGGCTGTGTGTTTTGTGTTTTAATGTTTACTTTGCCCTCGGTAGGATTAAATACCTTGAAACTGATCTCTGCCAATAGCGTGCTCGTGCCAGCTGCTTTCTGAAAAGCCTGAAACCTTGTTGTGCTGGAAAACACCCGAGGGGGAAAAAACCCCTCCTGATCTCCCGAACTGGGCCGGGCTTGCCCCGGTCCTCTCGCGCTTCCCTGAGGTTCGGCGGGAGATGCGATGCAGCGCGGGGGTCCCGCAGCGG
>VZRE01000929.1:372875-396944 GCA_013396775.1 Cephalopterus ornatus
GGGAAGCGCCAGGTTGGTGTCGGTGCGGGACACGGCGCGGGCAGCGGGCGGGGGCAAGAGCCGTGGGGCCGCGCATTTACATTCCTGCCCGGGGGTCAGCTCCTTCGTGTCTGTCTAAAATTGCGGGTAGTGTAACACTCGACAGGTGAAGCAAGGAGGTGGAGAGGATCATTTAAAAGCCCTTTAAATAATGCATGCGTATTTAATGTCATCATTTCATGCAAATAGTAAGCAGTACTTGTGTTACTGCCTCATTAACACGGTCCTGTTCCCTTGATCAATATGGATTGTGGCCGAGACACATTTTCCAGTGTGGTGTCTGTTTTTTAAGAATGCTAGTATTGCTCTCTGAGCTCTGCTAAGTACCAAACCCTTATTTCCTTTATTTCTTTATCTCTCTTTTTTTTTTTTTTTCCTTCTCCCTATAGCCCTTTATAGCTGAGGTGGACTTTGAAACTTGTTGCTTACTTTGCAGAAATGAATGTGTCATACCGCTTTCACTTCCAAACTTTAGATCTAAGAGAACTTCAAATATGTTCCAGTAGCTGTGGGAATTCATGGAGCAGGGCAGAGATATTGTAGAGAAACAGAAGATAGCTAGTAATGAGTCAAGGTAATCCTGAACAAAATCAGCTATTTTTCATAAAGAGGCTGCTGGTGGTCTGAAGCGAGGACCTGCTGTCCCACCTTGGCAAAGTGGGCAGTTGGCTGACACGGACACCGCTGCAGTGACTGAAACACAAGCCTCTCACAATTTGTAAAGTACTCTGAGCATCCTCAGGAAACAGGCAGGTAGGTATCTATTAAGCAGTTTGTCCGGGATCAAAGAGGGAGTCCTTGGCTGTCTAGTAGTTACTGATCTTGTGCTGTATTGAGTGAAATTCAAGAGGGAGGTACCTTGAAGGTATCTATGAAATTGTTGGTGACACATGAAGAAGCAAGTAGTATGTGTTTGCTTGAAATGATAATCTTATGTCTGGTTGAACAGTGATCGGTTGGGAATATGGAGTAGACAGGAGTACAGTTGCCCAAAATACTGAAATCCAATCCTGGAATGTGATACCTAAATGCTTTCAGTCCTTTTCAGAATTGAGGTTAAAGGCTGTGGCGTAATTCAGACTTGTTGCTGTTTTACTTCCAGTGCCTTACTGTCCCATACTGTGGTTCTTGACTAGCTCGCTTTCTTTCAGAGGCTAACCAAGCAGGAATTCTGGCAGCTGGTACACCAGAGCTATGGCTCTGAGCTGGGTCTGAACAGTGAGGAGATGGAGAGCTTCCACTCATCGTCCGAGGACAACGGGCAGTCTCGGTAAGGAGAGGCTATAAAGCCTATTGAAACACTTGAGGAGAAGCACTGTCCTCTTTCTTAGAAGTTCTTTTGCCAAAGTACTGCTGTAGCCTTACCAGAAAGGTTAAGGCTGTAGTAAAAGGAGGCAAAAATCTGACCTGCATAGACTGAGCACACATAAAAACTTGACTGTGTCCATTTTCTAAAATAGTGGGAGCGCAGCGGAGGCCCTGTAAAGAGGGAGGTAGGAAGACCTTGTTCTATCTGGATCTGCTTGGGCAAATAGCAGCATAGGACAGCTTAAATATCAACTTTTTTCATGATGGTGTCTAGTCAGGACCTCTTTTCCCTTCTGCAATATGGAAGGGCTGAATGAAATGGAGCTATATATGATTTTCAGATACTTTTTTTCCCTCCTCTCTTGAGACTGAAACACTTGTTTTGCTTTGTTCTTCTGATGTCTGTGGTCTTAGCTGAATATTGTATTGTCCTCAGCTTGAATTAGGAAACTAGAATAACAATACAATAAGTTGGAATAATAGTAATAACAATATGGGTTTTTTAAGATTTGCCTTGATTTTTTCTTAAGAAATGTGAATTAAGTTATGAACTGCCAGTGTCAATTAATAATAGCACTTTATGCAAATAAGTATGATTCTACAAAACTGATCAATGTAACTTGTCTCTTCAATTCTGTGTTATCTGAGTATGTTTGTTTAGAAAAATATAAGTTCATTGCAAGCTTTAAAAGATGTCCTATTAAATATTTTCTGGTTGTTTTTTTTCGTTTGTTTGTTGCCTGTAAAAAAAGCATAACTCTGCAACTCTGGAGTAAGGGATGAATTAAAAAAATTATTTTATCACACTTCGTTAAAACATTTTCTTTCCAAATTTGTTCTAAGCTATCTCTGTTTCATCTTTCCCCACAGTACTCGCTTTTTCTGTGATTCACCAGTGCTTGGTTTTATTAACTTTATGATCAGAAGCTGAATCTTCTGAGAGGTGGCTGGGATGAGGAAAATAGCTTGAGAGATTAATGAGCTCTATGTGGGGAAAAAGGAGTTGGTAGTTTTTAATGTTAGCTTAACAGCCATGGTTTGAATGCAAAAATTACACATAAGCTTTCTCAGGTTTTTCAGCACTTGTATCTCCAAAGATACTTTCCTATTGCTTTGGGCAGATCCAGCATTTGTGATGATTCTGGAGAAAGGGATGAAAAACTACCTAAAATGATTGGTTTAGTTCGTGAACCCACACCTCAAGCAGAAGAAGAGTCACTCAACAGATCCACGTTGCCAGGAGTAAGTGCTGACACAGCCTTTCCTGCTATTTGTAACTGATAGGCATATTATATGCTTAACTTGTGTATCTGTAAGCATAGGAGGCATGGGGATTGTAACTTTAGAAGCCTTTGAGGATTCAAGAATGTTTCTGGAATTTGAAAATGAACAAAATTTTGTATAAGAGAACATTGTTGGTGTGTGTTTCAGCAATGTCCTGTCACTAATTCACTGCATAACCTGGCTGGAACACTGAGGCTTATGCCCTGGTCTGTTTTCTGTTTCCTTTAAAAACAAAATTACCTGTTTTTTTTTTTTTCAATCCACCTCCCTAGGGACCATATGTGTTTTTATCCAAGTGCTTTATGAAAGTAACACCTTTTTCACTTCCAGTGCTTTCTTACTTGTGCTGTTTGTCATTTAAAAAGGTATCTGTCCTGTATGTCAGGTTTGTTAGAGGGGAGTTATGCTTTTAACTTGCCTTCAAAGGTCACTTAGTCTGCTGTTGTGAACATATGACACCTTTTTTATTGAAATCTGTGGAAATGTTTTAGAAGGGAGGGGGAAACTGCCACACTTGCTATTATAAAGATGAGTTTTACTGTAAGTCCTTGGGTTAGTAGAACTGAAGAACCATGAATGTTTCACTCGTGTTCATTCATGTTGCATGAATTTGTGAATGTATTTGGCTGTTTGGAATGGCAGGTGCATTAGTAGCAATATCTGAGATGGGCACAGTGTCTAGCCCAGTTACAGGGACTCCTGTGTGTAGTTGTTGTCCTAAAAGGTTAAAGACATTTTTCTCTTGGTTATTAGATATCCCAAAGATCTTTAAACAGCAAATGAATCACTAAAGCATTTTTTTTTAGATAAGTTTCACTGAGGTTGGGTTCTGAATTGCTGGTTTTGCTTTGGAAAATTTGGGGAAGGAAGAAGGGAGATGATTTTAACAGTTTTTACTACTGTATAAATCTGGCTTTTGTCACTTGCTAAAACTGATCTGGAGGTTAAGTAGGCTTTAAACAGTTTTGCCAAAATCCAAGTTAATGGCTAGACAACTCATATCCAGCAAACAATACTGGTTTTTGTCAGATGTTAAAAGCTTAGTTAATTGTGTGATGGGTATCCTTCATGGAAATCCTGGCAATATAGGACATTTTTGGAAGTAAGGGAAGACTGAGAGGACTGTGGATGCTGATGGAATTTTGGCTATTTGGGATAACTAAAAATCTACACAGGTAGCCTTGGTTTAGACTTGTCTTATTTGCACAAGAACAAGCCATTTAAAAATAATTGCTATGTTTGGAAAAGAAGCCACACCCAGAAATGTCTCCTGTGAGTGCTAAATCTAATTGGGCTTGTTGGTAAGGAGGAATGCCTGGGGATTTGGTCTGTAAGCAAGGAAAAATGCCAGGATTCTGCCTTGAATAAACTGCCTCTAAAAAGTCTTTTAATTATAGTGTAAAAGTGCAATCTTGATAAATGTGTAACTAAACTGTTTAGTTTACTGTGTCAGGGTAACTAAAATGCATAATGATTGTATTTAGCTATGTGTGTCACTTGACATTTCTCAAGAATGTCATCACTCTCTCCACAGCACCGGGATTACTGCATATTTTGTAGAACCACAAGAGCAATAGGAGGAGGCAATAGTGCTTAGAATGTGTTTATCAAAAACCATTGCACTGATGACACAAAGCACAGTTAATCACCTTCCAAAGACTGGAGGGAAACAGGTTTAACCTCCCCTTTACTGCTCTGATAGACAAAGCAAGTCCCAAACCCTCTTCAGTGGAAAATCTGAGTTGGCTGTTCTACTTGGCCCATCTTGGAAAAAATGTTGTTAATGGCTATCTATAGTTGATTGAAGAAAGTCTGTATGGAACACCAGTCATGGCTCATCTGCTTCTCTAAGTACATCTTAACGTGGGCACCACCTTATTGCCTGTGTTTACAACCATCGTCTTCCCTCTGCCTCTTGTAGGGAAGCCTTCCAGTCCCAGAGCTTGCTGTTTACAGGCAAAAAACCAGAAAAGCCTTGGCACAGACTTTAGCAGTACCGGACTAGCTCAGGAGATAAATGTACATAGGGAAGAAATTACACATCTTTAATTCCAGAGACAAATCTAAAAATCATTACTCTTTAGTGTAAAGAAAACCCCACCATACCAACCCAATACTCTAACACCCAAACCCCCAAGAAAGCAGTGTTTAAGTTGATCAGTTATTGCAAAAGCCTCAGCATCAATGTCCTCTTCTTTGACATCATGAAAGGCTTTTTTGTTGGAGTTGTTGCTCTTGTCTTCTGACTTGAGCCTGACTTCCCTGCTCTGCTCACAGCATAGTAGGCTGTAGTCCTAGTCCCACTAGTAGGTCCTAGTGGGATCTCCACTTGTTCACCAGATCACTAATTGACATCAAAATGCTATGAGAGTTCCTTGGATTTGTGCTGGATCTGTGTCAAGTTTTAGACTGTTCTATCACCACTAGCTCCTTTTTGACTTCCATCTATATTGGTAAAGTATTTTGACATCTAAATATTAGTTCTATCCTAGATCCTGTTGTTTGACTGAGTATAACTATAGGCATGGGAGCTCCTTTCAATAGCAGCATTTGTTAATTGATCTGCTTTTCTGATTCAGTCTTCCCTTTTTTTTTTTTTGACCTTGAAAGGAGTATTTTTGTCTGCTTATACTGCAGTCAGATTCATGCCTGTTTTCCAACCACCCACCTTTTGCTAATAATGGCCTTTAGTTGCACAAAAAAAAGTAAATGGTTTTTATTTTGAAAAAAGCCAAGAAATACAGGAAGCACATGATGACTGTTCAAGCAGCGGATGCTTTTCCTTTCTTGAGTCAGTGCTCAATAATCTGTTGGGGATGATGGCATTGCAGATGAATCAGAACTGTTCAGTCGAGGGGGCCTGATCATGTTTACTATGGTCCATGTACTGCTGCATATGAAGGCTATACTGTTGTTGATCCCAGGTGTTTCTCTGGAGGCAACAGGGGCTTTGAGGGGAGCTTTAAAATTAAAACTATGATTCAGAGCTGGTAGATTAGCTTTTTAGGTGGCATTTTGAGATACACAAACCTCGTCCATACAGCTTCACTGGAGATTTACTTCTTGAGGTGTGCAATGGCGTGTATGTGTAGCCAACAGTTATTACAGCTTAGGGTTAAGAGCTGCATCATTGATTCAGCGACTGATGTTCTGGGGGATTTGGAGATGGCAAACGATACTCCATCACTGTGTTTCTGAGCAGTAACATTTTATAGGTAGGATGGCTCTAGACAGTATTTTAGAAGGGGTTTTTTTTCATCAAAGGGTAAAGAAGTCCTGCAAAATAAGAACCTTTCAAAAGATGTAATTGAAATAAACTAATCTTACTGAAAGAGGAAGGCCCTACCTATGTTTCACTGTGCTTCCCCTCCAGAGTGTTGGACTCTTGCTAAACTGACAGGGAAAAAAAAAAATTGATCAATGCCAAGTAAATCTGTGATAGGTTAATGAATTTATATTATATAAAATATATGATTTATGCTTGTGTTGATGTAGGGAAGGGGACAAAACTGTGCAGATGGGTGCCAGGGGACTGCATGGGGTATAAACTATCTCATTTAAGGCAGCTCTTTGTACCAACAATACATACAAGTAAGTCTGTTCCTTTTTACCAGGATTTAGTGAAAGATTTAAATAAAGAGGAAGGGAGATTGTCTGGGGTAGAGAACAAGGGAGAAATTAGTGCTTGACTGTGCAATGATCAAGTAGATAGAACCTGTGGCTTCCTTTGTATGGCTGTCTTCTTTAAAAGTAACTTTCTCTTTGGGTTTTGGTGTGGGCTTTTTTTTTTTTAATGGTCTGTGATTACTGATTTATTTTTTTTTTTTTGTCCCCTGGGTTGTTTCAGGTGGAAGAGTCCCCAGGTGAGAAGCAAATAAAGAGCCCTCTTCCATCTTCAGAAAGAAAACCTGTTAAGCTAGTCAGGAGCAGGTCTTTAGAAAAGTCCTTGGACCTTAACGAGAACGAAAATCTTCCAGAGAAGAGCAGTGCCTCAGATAGCGAAGAAGGTAAATCTTATAACAATTGGGATTTGTAAGACAACCTGACTTTGTTCCATCTCACTTGTGGAGCAAGTTAGAGAACTTTCTGATCTTACGAAACTTATTTGCTTATTTGTTTCACAGAATTGCAGCAAAAACATCTTTGTATCTTAATTTCTGGGGAGAAAAAAAAAGTTGCTGGGTGTTTAGAATGAAAACAAACAAATTGTGGTTTTGATTTTTCTCTCTTGGTGGGTAGAGAGTTGCTAATAGCTTAAACTAAAAAAAGTTTATTGACAATGAGGTGGTGTTAGTTCACTTCTTGTGTTCTCACGGATATATAAAAGATTTTTGTTTTGTTTTGTTCGCACTTCTTGGAAGCTAAGGGAAAACATTTCAGGCATAACAGTTCTTAAGTTTCTGAAAGATGTCCTCCATCCCCCTTCTTTACACTTCTACTTTCTTAAGACTTATGGGCTTCAGCGTTACTCATGGAGTAAACTGAGGAACTCACTGGAAGTCCAAGCAAGACAACTTCCTGGCTTTCAGGGGAGTATTGTGCATATTCTGAATGTGATCTGAAAATGAAAAACCTTAATGAAAACCTTAATGAATATCTTGGAGCAGATTACACTTTCTGTGCCAACAGTTAGTGTCTTAATGGATCCTAATACACCATAACTCATACCTCATTACCCAGTACAAGATGAGAAGAAACTTTGATACCACAGTAGTACAGAGATTGTAACTTGACTGTTACACATTTCTTTCAATCTTCTCACCATAGGAGTGAAAGTGTAGTAATATCTCGCAGAATGGTTTTGGTAAAAGAATTTTTGCTATGTCCTTGGGAGAGAGTTAGGCTGGAGCACGCCTTCTACCAGGGCCGGATGACAGTGAGACTTGTGCTGAGGTCCCACAGCAGCCTCTTGCAAGTTCTCACTTTCTAAGGAGAGCTTTTCACTTACCATGGGTGGAACTTTTCTATGCTGCAGGACTCTGGTTGTTCACTGAAGTTGTGGTGGGTGTTCTGTTAAATATCCAAATCTTTGACTCTGTAAATGCCTTTAAAGTGAAGTGTGCAAAACCTGTACTGGTTCCAAGGTTATGTGGTGGTGTGCAAATGAAAGACAGAAATGCTCAACAGTAGCAGTGTACTCAGTAGCAGCTGAATATGTCTTTCATATGCGAGGAGAACTTACTTTCATCACTTGTTGGCAGAAATAGTTAATTTAGGGTAATTCTTAATCTTTCTGAGAGATTTAGTATCTTATCCTTTCAGAGGTGACAACTGAAGTTGTTTGCAGGGGTCCTTATGCTGGGATCGTTGAGGAGTCTAGGAAAGCTTTCAAAATTATGAATTGAATTGGCTGCCTGCAAATTGTGGGTTTTGCCTGGGGATATACTTTATACTCAACTAATTTTCCTTTTGCTCACCCATACTCCTTCTGTGTTTGCTCAATTTCGAACTCACCTTGATGCTTGTCAGGTTTTATCATTTTTGTGAATATACCTAATTGAACAGGATGCTGTTTATGCCATACTCCTACACACTTAACAAGCTTCACAAATTAATTTACTCCTTCACAGGTGTATCTTTCAGAGCAGTAGAAAGTTTTGGCCTTTGGATGTTTTAGATATCTTGCAGTTTTCCTATCTTCTTAGTACCACATCTTTCTTGTGTTGCTGGATTTTGGTTTTTATGGGAAAGGTCTCCAGTGGAACTGACTGAAAAATAGTCCTGTTGTCTTTCATGCTGCTAGCTGCCTGAACGATAGCAGTAAATACTCCCTGTCATCCCTGCATTAGTGATGTTGAATAAATAGAACATATTAAACTAGAGATGCCTCTTTAATAAAAAGACAACATGCTGCTTTTCTTATTTCTCCTCCCTCCCCCAAGACTAGTCTCTTATTCAGAGCAGGATTTTCTAGACTCACAACATTAATCTTTTCTCTCAGATTCTTCATGCTTAGAATTTTTTCTTCTGTTTCTGTCTGTTTTCTATTGCAGTTGCCCCACACCCTTACAAGGTGAATTCCTTCACGCAAATGAAACTAGCTTTCCTACATGGCAAAGGTTTACCCATGCAATTAATTTCTCTTGTGTCCTCTGGCTCATACTCAGGCTGCCCACGGAGGTGTCCTGGCAAATAAGGTGAGGGGCAAGCTCAAGACTCTTGTTCTTCCCAACACCAGTTCCCTTGTCCTAAGCAGTTCTCACACTGGTCACTTGGAGGAAGTGGGGTGTGCATCCCACTAGGCATCACTGGCCTGTGGACCTGCATCTTGGTGCTTTTGTCTGGTTTCATAAATTGGAGTGTAAATTCTTGAGCCATGACAAACTTCTGGCTAAGCTATAAATTAATATCTGTGGCTTTAATTGTAGATTTCAGAAAACAAATTTTAGTTCAAGTAGGAAGACACATTTCCAAAACAGGTCCGAGAGATTTTTTTTTAATTTCCTCTAACGACTTTTTTGTAAGTAGGGTGGGTTTTTTGGTTTTTCCTTTCTTTCATTGGCAATGTTCAGCTGCATGAAATACTTCAAAGAAAAAAGGGGAAAGCAGGAAATTGAAAAACAAGTTTTCTGTTAGAAAATTTTACTATGTATGGGTGCATAATAGATTTCTGATCTCCTTGCATAACTTGACAGATTTACTGCATTGTTTCTATTTGTACTGATAGCCACCTTAAATGTGTGGTCTGCAGAAGAGTGTAACTGCCTGCACTGTGAGATGGGTACAGCAGTGGCTTGACCTTTCTTGCAGACAGGGATATGTGGGGCATCACACAGTGTTTGAAATACAGGATGGTTGAAATTGGTTCAGTCTTGTGTTGGTTCCCCCCATGCCAAGATATGAAATTTTGGATACGCAGTGTATGTAAGGAAGAGTAGCCCTGTTATCTTGTTGGCATTTTAATCAAAATACTGAAAGGACCTATTTTTTTTAATATATGTCTATATCTATCTGTCCACATGGCTGGTTTGGGGGATATATGTTTGAGTTGTCTAAAGGCAAAAGGCATAAGGTTGGGGTTTTCTTATCTTGTGAACTGGAAGAAGCTAGCACTGAGACAGTACTTACTCAGTACCTCCCCAAGTTAATTTTGTACTTAGTCTTTTAAGTATAGGAGAGTTCTCTGAAAATGGTTAATTCTGCTGATACAGTCTTTAAGTAGATGACGTCTGGAACATGTTCACTTCTAGGAATTGGATTTATTAACTTGATTTCAGGTGGATCTGGTTAAAGGCTCCTACCTGTATATGTTCTTCATGCAGTGTGCACTTTTTTCCCCATCCCCAGTGGTACAGAAATGCTGAACACTGCCAAGATTTGCATACTTTTTTTTTTAAATCTTGATCCTCCCCTAACTGTGGAGTGGAAAAATCAGCCTTCTTATTAATTTGTTTCATAGCCTTTGGTCTTATCAGTTCAGCTTTCTTAACTTGCTTGTGATGTGCATTTAGCTTTGAGCTGTTGGTTGTTGATGACAATTTCAAAAACAATTTTTTTTCTTACTACCCCCTTCTCTTGTCCCACCATTATCTGTCTCTTGCACTGCAGATGTTTTTAAACCTCTGCAATCACTGCTGAATAATGGTATTATATTCAACATTATTTCACAACTTGCCTTGCAGTGATGAAAATGACCTTATAAAGTGCAAAGCAATAGAGGGGGAGGGAACAGACTTGCTGTCTTCTGGCTGAACCAGGACACTCTGGGTAATATATTTACTTCTGGATTTTTGAGTCCCTAGGGATTCTTACTAAAGCCAGAATAATCTCATGCTCTTTTATCAGACAGTTCCAATTCAGCTATAAATGTATTCAGGCTAAGAGAGTTAGTGTTGATAATTGCATACTGCTGAGGGCTTAGAACAGCATTAAAAGGGAAGGAGTTAGACTGATATCTCTATACCTGTACAAAGCATTTTGTTCATAAAGAATATTTCTGAGCCAGTCCTAGGTCAAATGCATGATGTTGCTCTAGTATGGAGATAAATAAAGGCAGATACAAGTTTACCTGTGTGAGTAAAAACAAACAAAGCAGTAGACAAACATGGATCTTTATTTGTAGCAGAGGTAAGTGGTTAAAACTGTCTATTCTAATTGCAAGCATATCAATTGCATGCTTATTCTTTGCTAAGCTACTGGTTGTGCTTGCTGCTTTTGTCTAGCATTTCTACAGATAAATTTTGAGAAACCCGGGTGAAAGGGGAACTCAGAGTAGCTTTTACAAATACGTGTACCTTCCAGACCCATTGTCTGAAAGATTTCCAGGCTTTCTGGAGAACAGCTGTTTGAGTCTTGGCATCTAAAGTGGATGATGGGCCTGATGTATAAACCCAGTTTCAGGTTGGAGTTTCTGAAAATGCTGCTTTATGTGCTAACAACATTGTTTTAAATTTTTTCTTTGTTTGTCTTAAGAACTGAGAGGTATTAAAGTAAAAATGTATTTCTTGATAGACACTGTCATGCACTTGGTACTTCATTAACTATTCCTTGTTAAAGACATGACTAAATAGAAATAGAGTGCAGGTAAGTCAACTAACAGGAAGTTTCGTATAGGCTTGCTAGTGCTCTTGCTTAAGACTCACTAAGAAGTGCATGAAACGTAAAATAGCTCAGTAGCAAAGTCTGCACCCTAAGGTATTAATGCGTGGGCTTTGTGTATATCATAAGTTTCTGTGGCTTACCAAATTACCTTGCATCAGAAGAAAAATAGTAGCTTGTCCTCGGGCATTTCAGGTGATCATGAAGTTGTGCCGTTTAGCTAAGGCTCACTGAGGCAGAGGTAACTTGTATTTGCTAAGACATATACAAATAGCTGACAAAGCTTATCTGATGCATAGTGACTTGATCATGTGTCTGGGCCTTTTGTATTTTTGTTTTTTAAGTGGTAGCAGATTCCTTGGGCATGTCAAGGTCCGGTTGTGTAATGCTCAACTGGAGTAACTAGGTTTGAATTACCTGGTATCTGACTCCATGGATGTTAGCTGATGCACAGTAGGCAAAGGGGATGTCAACATCAATATCTGAAGCTTCCTGTCTCTTAGTGAAAGAGAGGAAGTGGTGGGTGCACTCTGAAAGGAGAGGTGTGTAATGTTGATCTTGTTAACTGAGGTCAAATTTACAGTTCACTTGGCCTGCATTTTGTTAGAGTTAGATTTGGCTGGGAGAGGACATATAGTGAGCATAAGCTGAAAACTTGGGCAGAATTTCTGGCTTCCCACAGAATGTTTCAGCACAGCAGAATTTGTATTCTACTCATAATAACTGCATATTGACTGGTTAAATAGGCCTCTTGAAATGTGTGTTTGCTTTCTCTCCCATCTTGTAATTGTGTAGAATTACAATTGCATAAGCAGAACATGGCACGGGAAGGAAGTCAATCCCTTGAGCAAGCACAAAAATATGGCTCTCATGCTTCACTTTTGGGGTCCTACACTGAAGCCTGATTAGATCAAAAAGAACTCTTTTTGAGGCAGATGTGTAATGGGGATTTTTAGCAGGCTAGAAGCAGCACTAGAGAGGAAGTCTGCTCAGTCAGAATTGGGTTTCGTTGGGGACTGCTGTGGTGTTTAGTTGCTGCATTTGCATTCACCAATCCTGACTTCTACCAAGCAGTAATGTTTTAAGTGCTGTAACTTTAGCTTGTAGGCAGTGTGTGAACTATAGCTTGATATTCAGGCTACCTTTGTGTTGGTGACTGGCACTGACCTTTCCTAGCTCTGAGCAGTCATTTGTATCAGTCGAAAGGTTAGGCATCCTGTCTGTCTGCTGCAAGATTTGCTTTCGGGCTTTTTGTTTCATTTTAGTAATGTGTGTGTGTGTGTCTGGGGGGGTTGTTTGGTTTTGGTAATTCTACATGAGCAGATTGAGTTGGGGTTGGCACAGGAGACTGCTTGCCCTCCAGGATTATAATTCTGTCCCTTATCTCTTGCAAGAGTGGCTGAGACAACCACAAAGCTGAGTCATGCCAGCAACCACCAAGAAGCAGAAATAGCAAAGATCAGTGCTGCAGCCACACAACGCCTCTGGGGTACTTGGTGGCTTTGACATGGGTGATGCAACTGAGCCCCTTGGTACATTTTTGGGACCGCAAAATGGAGCAGGGTACCTCCTGTGTTCCTGTTAAATAACTGTGGAGGGAGGAAGGGTTTGAGGAACAGTTACGTGGTCTCTTAGACTGTGGACACTACCAGCATTACAAATGTTAACAGCAGAATTCTGAAACTAGCCACAACTAAGAAGAAAATGATTATGATTTCACAGTCTCCTGCTTGCTTGTCCTTTGTACGATAAGCACACGTATTAATAAAGATTATGTTAACTTTTTTGTCTTTCCTCAATGTTTCTTGTAGGATTAGTAGAATACTGAAGGCAAAATTAAGGAGATGGGACCATTTAATGTTGATTTATGAATTTGCACAGGGAAATGGTGGGGGTGATGGTAGTGATGTGTGTTTGAAAATTAGCTCTGGACTTTGTTCCTGAAGGCAACCAACCTACCAAATCACGTGCCACTATCATTACTGGGTTTCTGAGAGTGAGAAACAAATGTTGATGCAAGCTTGGGAAGGATTTGAGCTGTAATAAAGCTAAGAATAATATAAAGGTGCTTCATAATACTGTTCTTAACCTGATCTCTCTGCCTTTCTTAGCAGTGAAGGAGACAGTCTCTGAGAACGATCTCTATGGGAGACTTTTTATAAACAGAGTTTTCCACATCACTGCAGACAAGATGTTTGAAATCCTTTTCACCAATTCTCACTTCATGCAGAGGTTTCTCAATTCCAGGAGTATAGTAGGTAATAAACTCTTCTGCCTTCTATGTTACAAACTACCCTGAAAATTTTGACTGCTAAGAATTTCTAAGTAGGGCTAAGTTGAATTTTAAGTTTCTTCTTGCTTTAAAAGAATTTTGAAGCTTTAAAGTTTCACTATGAGAGAGGACATTTAAAGTTAGACTGTTGCTTCCATAGATATGTAGATCAGTCATATTTTGAAGTAAAAACCTTATTTCAGTGTACCGTAATGCAAAACTGCCCCTTAATGCCTGAATTTTGGGTAGGCTATTAAGTTGATGCATTCTGTGGGGTATTTCTCATTACATCGTGTCCCAGAAATAGTGAAATTTGTATGGCTGGCACAATCATTGCATCCTCTTAAATGATACTCACAGGCTTTAATTTTCTAGATGAGTAAATTTTATTCACTGAGATCATAAGAACAGAAAATTAAGTCAAAAAGGGTAATATTTATTCAGTGTCAGCTTGGAAGGCAAAGTGGTAAAAGCTTTTGATAATGCTAAGTGAATCTATTCAACTTTAAGCAGATGGGAAATGACATATTTTCATTTAATTGCGTATTCTTTTCTATACCCTCAAGTCTCTTTGAGTAGACTCAGGTTCAGCTCCTTAGTGCTTAGTGCTTCCTCTTTGTTCATCAGTGAGCTACAATTTTCCCTTTCCTGAAGAAAACCACAACTACTTGAAATCAGTTTTCTGTCCTTCTCCCCGTTGCTGTTCTCGAGCTGTTAAGATATGACTGGGCAGAAATGATGCCTTTTAGGTTCTTTGTATGTGAGATTTTGCGTAACTTCTCACCTAGATGCTGTATCAACCCCTTGGAATCGAGATTCCAATGGCAATCAGTTGAGGACTTTGACGTACACTGTAACGATTAACAATCCACTTTGTGGGAAGTTCACAACTGCAACTGAAAAGCAGGTACTGTGTGCGTGTGTGTGTCTGTCTGGTGCCCTTTAAAGCAAGGGAGAGGTCAGCTCTATGGTCTGTCAGAGTTCTGACCACAGATTAAAGTTCAGTGAGCTGAATGTGGATCTGTAGTTTAAACGTGGCATCTCCAAGGGTGGCTTGCAGCCCCTCAACATGAGAGAGCAAATGGTTATGAAATCAGAGAGGCTTTCTACCCTTGCAGGTGGCTGTAAACTCCCACACAGTTTCTGGGGAAAAGTATTAATGCCTCTTAGGAATTGGGGGATGAAAAGATGCAATTAAATGCTTTCAGTGTTCGTTTCTGGGCTCCCCAGTACCAGAGGTGAAGAGTCCAACAAAGGGCCACTAAGATGATGAAGGGACTGGAGCATCTCATAGGAGAAACAGCTCAGGGCTGGGAATATTAAGGCTGGAGAAGAGAAGGCTCGGGGGGTCTTACAATGTACAGAAGTATCTGGAGGGAGGTGCAAAGAAGTCTGAGCCAGGCTTTCACCACCAGAGGCCACAGCTTTCAGTGGTGCCCAGTAACAGGACCAAGGTGATGGATACAAACTGAAACACAAGTGATTCCTTCTGAACATCAGGAAACACTTTTTTTACTGTGAGGGTGCATGAGTAGTGGAACAGGTTGTCCACAGAGGTTGTGGCATCTCCTTTATTGGAGATACTGGAAAACCACCTGGACATGGTCCTGGGCAACTTGCTCTAGATGGCCCTGCCTGGGAACAATTTTTGGACAAGATGGCCAGCAGAGATGCCTTCCAATCTCAGCCATTCTGAAATTCTGCTTTGGGAAAGGTGCAGGTCTCAAAGAAGAGCTGTGGTAATGAGTCAGTGGCCAGCCTTGCATCTGATACTTGAAGTGGCAGCAGGGAAGTACTGCTGCTGCCTATGCTGGCTCTAGCAGGAGACATCTTCTCTTTCCTCACCCCATCTATATTTGACACTCTTAACTGATTTTTATGGTGGTTCTTCAGGCTTCCTCTCTATTTCACTTATAATTGGTTGGTCTAGTCTAAGGAACTCAGGCTGAAAGAGGGGAAAAAAATTGTGTACCATGAATATACCTTCTTATTTTTACTTTCTTTTATGATAGATCCTGCATAAGCAGAGCCAGAAAGGTCAGTCTTATCAGGTGGATGCTGAGGTACTGACCCATGATGTCCCCTACCACGATTATTTCTACACTGTGAACAGATACTGTATCAGCCGCACGTCCAGTCACAAGTGTCGATTGCGGTGAGCCTGGGTGGGGCACAGTGGGAGGGGAGAAGCCAAGGCACAGATCTTGCAGGTTGGTGATGTGTGCTTATTAAAAAATCTGTCTGCCAGCAGCATAGAGATTGTCAGGTTCTCTTGAAGTTGGAGATATCTTCTGAAGCATGAGCTTGGTTTATTCCTTGTCACATGTATGCTGTATTTGGATCTCATTAATGCAGTGAGAAGTGAACTCGTGTTGACTCTGAGGTACAGAACTCGTCTCCGACTGGGTTCTGACCAGCCGTGGGTTTTGGAGTACAGCTGTGTGAGTGGGATACGTTGGAAAAAATTGAGCTGATTTATTACAGAGTTTCCTAGATATCCTTGCTAAGGGCCTGCAGAGGAGGGTGGTTTCACCAGAAGGTGCAGGAAAGATGGAATGTACTCAGCTTTGCAGGGAGGGTACTCAACTAAGCTGTACCTAGATAGGAGAGTTCCTCTCCCATTTGTTGAAAACATTTGAAGTGATCAAGTTCCATGATCAGTGCATTTGCATGGCTCTCTAACCATGTAATCCTTGGTAGTTCTTGTGCTGTCTTTAAGACCTTGTATCTCAAACTTCAGTGGGAAAGGTAAGCAAACCTGGATTCTATTCTGGCTTATTTCAGGCTATAAAAGTACTGAAGACTCCCCCTCTACTGAGAGGAGGAGGATGGGAGAAAAGTCCTTGAAAAACTATTCTGGATGATTTTTTTTTTTGAGTAAATCACTTCCTCTTTGAGAGCTAGATTTGTTTTATCTGAGACACATGACAACCCTAGGGGGTAAGAGTAAAAACCTATGTTTCAACATGGTGCACAGAGAAGGCATGTAGAGAATGGAAGGCATGTGGTGATGTTACAGCTGGCCTTATTATACTGTGTTTAAAGTGGCTCAAAAACTCTATTTGAAAGATTTTATTTTGTTAGACTAGAAATGCAGTGGGCTTACATTAATTTGGAAGATTATTTGAAAAGTTGAAAAAAGTGTATTCTGGGATGGTCAGTGTTCTTGACTGAAACTGAAGTCACAGGCTATCTTTTTGTCCTTTATGGAGAGCTTTGGGATTCACTCAGTTGCTAGAAGCATCCTTCTAAAGGATTCTACTCCAGTTCATTTTTATTCTGGAAGTCTTATTGATTAGCTCGACCTGGGGAATGCAAGCCAGGAGTGCCATTTCCCCTCTGTCATGCTCACAGAAAGACAGATTTTGATTTCTGTCTACTCAGGGTGGGGTTTGAGCACTTGATGTGTGAGTGGTGATAATGAATTTTACTTGCTGCTTTTGAAGTGCCCATGTAATATATATGTGTGCACATACAGAGTAAAAATCAGGACTTTATGGTCTGAAAGCCTGAATCTTATTTTAAATGTATGTTAAAATGAGAATGCTTCAGTGGGTAAAAATGGTCTGCTAGTCTGAGGGAAAACAGTTCAAAATGTTTCCCATAATTTGGACATTCAGATTTTGAGGCTTTATCTAGAAACGTTGTCTTTGCTACTATTTCTTGGCTTTCTTCAGTGAAAGTGCTGCCCAGGTGGCGAGCCAGGGCAGTCCCAGTTGGTGTTGCAGATAATAGACATAAGCTAGAGGCCTGCTTCTGATAAGACATTTCTGTTATCACTGTGATGCCTGGAAGACCACTCTTTCATTATTGCATTCTGTTTACTAGGGTTTCTGCAGAAGTGAAGTATAAAAAACAGCCTTGGGGCCTTGTCAAGTCTGTAATCGAGAAGAATACGTGGGGAGGAATACAGGAAAACTTCAAACAACTTGGTGAGGCATTTTCTTCTTTGTGCTGGAGTAAGGAGGCTACCTTTGTTCTGTATGTTTTCACATCTGTCAAACTTGGTTCCTTAAAGCATGGTTTAAAAAGAAGGGAACACATAAGCATTCTCAAAGACAGAATTTCCTGTCATCAATCTATCTGCCAGTTCCAGGGCATGAAAGAAGCCTTGTGGCTAACAAGGAGCTCTTGTATACCTTGTCATAATTGTTTTCTGAAGGAAACATGAAGAGCAGCAGAAAAGCTGTTTCTCTCAACTGCATGTGCTTATCTCTAAGTATTTCCTTGACTGTGCACATGAAAAGAGAAGCAGTGGCACTTGGCAGGCTCCATGAATATGTCTGTTAACAGCCTGGCCAGCCACGGCTTCAGGCTCTCGCAGTCTAACACAATTCCTAGTCTCAGCCTAACAGCGTTTTGCAGTGCTCTTCTGGCTGCTGTCTTGCATATCATTAAACAATCCCGCCTAGGCCGAACATGCACCCATCTCTGAAAAGTGTTCCAAGTGCCCTCTAGCAAAGAGGACAGGTGGTACAGGTCAAGGTGTAGTTTGTTAGACCTGCTTTAAGTTTATTTATTAGAAGGTGCACTTGTTCCTCTCACTGCTGCCCTCCATAGCTCACATTTCAAGCCTTCAGTGCTAAGCTTTTCAGCTTTGCTTTTGACAGTTCAGTAACTTTTATTTTTTCTACTGCAGAATCAGATCTCCTAATGGAGGAATATGCAATCAATCAGTCCATAGAAGACTCCGGAAAATTAGTTGCTCTGAGACGAAGACGACGCACTTTACACCGGGGTCTGGCAGAATCACTTCCCAAACGCTCTTCCCAACATTCCTCTGGTGACATGGGAGTAGAGTCCCAGGGCAGCATAATAGGTAGGAATTTTTATATTAAGTGTTCTCCAAAAGGTGTGTTCAAGGAAGCACAACTCTTAAAATAGTGCAAGAGTAGCACTTGTGTATGTATTACTCATGTCTATCTGATCAGTGATAGCAAATACTTTAACGTGTTCAAGTTTGCATGAAGTAGATTTGGAGCATGCATAGTCACTTTTAGCATGATTATCTCATGAAATTAAGCTTAATATCACCTTCAGTTTTAAAACCTAAAATACTGCTCTGAATGTGCATAAGATTGAAAATGAGATTGAATCAGAAAAAAAAAAATTAACCTGACTCTTGTACAGTTTCAGAAAAATTGTTTTGTTTCTTAAAATAACAGCATACCCAAGTCATAAGTTGATTAAACTTTGTCAATTGTGTCTTGGCCCTGTCACCTAACTTTTTTAATTTTTTTTTTTTTAATGTTGAGTCTGTTTCCCTTGTGCTTCTGTAATTTCTGGGTCACTGAAGCACTTCTTGCAGTTGCATTGCCCTAAGGCATGACAGACTTGGCCACTAGCACATACAGTAGTAGCTATACCTAGAGAGATGAGAAACATCTGTGCACTAATGTGTACCAGAGAATGGTGGATTCCATGACAGAAGTTGAATTGTAAACACTGAAATAGGAGCAAGTGCACTTCTCTGAAGGGGGAGGCAACGCTGAGTATAGCACTAAGAATATTTGAATCAGCAGCATGTGTAAAGGACTGTTTACCTGTCTGAAATTGCTTCTTGATTACTTAATTTTGCTACTGCTGCTCTACCTTTTCAGATGAGCGTGTCTGTCTCTGTATACACTACAACTTTCCTGTATGTCCTTTGTCCAAGGCAGGAGGTGTGAATGTATGAAACTATAATTACATTTAAAGATCAGCCTGCCCACAGCGGTAGGTGATTGCTGCTCAGTTTGGAGAGGACATGCACGTTTCCTTTCCCTCACAAGTGTCTGGTCCCTGTTGCCTGATGAATAGCAGATGGTCTTTTGAAAGGCTGTCTTCAGGACAATAGATAAACCAAACCAGTAATGATGGGACAAGTCACCGGAGAACTTGATTGGCACTGGTTGTCAGAAAGATGAATGTGAGCATGAGAACAAGCAGCGAAGAGCCACTTTGCAGCCTGTCTCCTCTCATGTGTGACCAGCAGTACATGTGGTGAAGGCATGTTAGTAATAGATGGACTGTAGCCTTCTCAGGCTATCTACATTTAGTGGGACCGTGCCCCAGTGCTGTGTTCTCCCCAGCATACTGGGGTAGGGGGAATTCTGATGGGAGAACCTGACTGTTCAGCTTGACTTGTTGGAGATGACTGCAAAAATGCCTTGATGAATGTTGGAGATGATCCTGTGCACTCACGTGATCTGTTACTTTTTTCCATCAGAAGCTGTTGAGCTATTCTCTGTGAAGTGCTGGGCACTGACATATATCTGCAGGCATCCTTTAGGAATGTTCTTCAGTACTTTTTAACCTCCTTCTCTTCCATGCCCTATAGGAAGGAAAAGAGATGCAGTAAGTAGGACCACCACCATCATTGTAGTAATGAGTGTCTTGTAAGTACTCACTTGCATTAAAATGTGGCTTGACTCAAGCTCATCTTAGTCTTTATCTGTTTTGGTCAGTTCCTCTTTTGCATGTTAACATTGCATGTAGCATAATAAATCTTAACCTAATTTTAATGGAACACGTGGGTATAGGAGGAGAATGGATTGACTTAGAAATGACACTTGGAATGAAAATGCTGATTTGCCAAATTACTCTACCTTACAGGTTTTCTTAGGTCTGATCCTATTAAAAAAATGAAGTCTAGAATTTACTAATTCATAGTTTTAAAAGTTCCAAGAGGAGATACTGTTGCTCTTTCTATCTATTTGTTCCTATTACACAGCTTAATGTAACTGCTAAGAATTGCTTGGATAGATCTCTATTTTCAGTATAGTTCTGCCCCACAGCTTTTTTTCCTCCCAGAAGGATTCTGTTTCCTTAGCTGTTCTTAGCATAGATCTTGCTTTTGTAGCATTGCAACCAAAATTCTTACAGGACTTGATTTTTGTCCTCTCTACAGTTTGCTGCTCTTGGTCTTGCTGAATATAACACTGTTTCTCAAACTGTCAAAGATAGAGCATGCAGCTCAGTCCCTCTATCATGTCCAGCTTCAGGAAGAAAGCTCTTTGAAGTAAGTTGAATTCACAGTCTTTGCTTGCTTTCTTCCTGAGTTTGTGGGAATCTGATCTAAAGAAATAAATTTTAGACAATGAAACTCCGAGGCAAGTTTTCATAAGTTGCTGGGGCATGCTGCACTTCTGCAGTCTGTGTCGAGATCCAGTGACATGTCTGACTGAATCTTGCAGTAGTTTCTCCTTTGACAAGCTGGGTTTTGGGGAACATTAACCTTAGTTTGCATTTATCACCCTGCTGTGACTCATCTTCTGTGAATATGACAGAACTGAAGTGTTCATCCTGTGTGAACCAGCATGATCTCAAATGTAAAGTTAAAGATTCATTTAACTTGTTAGCTTCTTTCTGTAAGTCTCCTGGTAAATCTCTCCCTCACAAACTTCCATGTTGCATGCCTTTCGTATTCGGACGCAGGAAGATGTTGCTTCCTTTCTTGAATACAATACCAACAAATAAGTTAAAAACCATAATCTGATGTTGAGCCTGGAAATGGTGTGACCTCCTGTAGTGACCATCTGAGAACTGATTAGAAAACTTTGTTTATAAGAAAGATTTTGCTCACTGAAATGTGAGAATTTGTTGTAGATGTTATGTGAGCACATGAGCACAATTTTTCCTTGGTGGCTGTTGTCTACAAAGGTCTGAAGCAGTATCTTCAAGGCAGCAGGGATTGGTATTCAACTGCAGGCAGCTTTTTGTGTGGCTTTTGTAAAAAGATGATTTTAGTAATGGCAGAGCAAAGGCGGCAGAGAGCAGTTGTTTTTAAAAAGGTGTCAGGGTGCTTGTTTCATGTTTCTGATGTAATCTCAAATCTTTTTCAGCATATCCCCAGAAATGGTATCAAAAGAAGAGATCCCTCAGTATGATAAGGAACAGGTTAAACATGTAAAGGGAGTCTTAAGAGACTCAATTGAAATGCTTGAACAGGTAGGTCTGACAGTCTTTCTCCGATGATGTTCTTATTTCTCAGCAACTCAAGTTTTCTCCCATATGTTATCATACCTTTTGTTTGATGTCCTCTGATGCTAACTAAAGTTTTCATGATTCCTTGATCTGTTTTGCCCTAGGCTTGAATTTAGTAATTAGGCAGTGCTTATGTTTCTGATGTTTTGGGTTGGTTTGGTTTTGGTTTGAGGTTTTTTTTTGTTTGTTTGTTTTGACTAAGATACAAGTATTCATGTCAATTTTCTTAAAACTTGTCAAGTACCTGTGTTGATGAGAGATGTTGATGCAGTTCTGAATCATGACAAACCAAAAACTGGAATGTTTCAAAACACTTTGCTTTCTAAGACTCACGTTAAGACGTCTTAAGTATTTTCCCACCTCATTATGGGGTGTCTTTGTTCAGGTTTATCCTGGCTTTTGCTCCCCACTACTCTTACAGATATTGGCTAGAGCTTCACTTAGCCTTGGTATCAATGGGCCATGTAATCTCCAGTGAAAAAGAAATAACTGCAGACCGTATGTTTCTGAGAGGCTCTATAGCTATAGAATTAATCCTTCCTTACAGTAACTTGCTGAAGGCTCTTGTCTCTCTGATCCTGAAGTCTATGACTGGTAAATCCCTGGCTGAAATTTTAACTCAGTGAGGGACAGTAATTCATGCTTTAATTTTTACTTGCAACCCATGAATGTTCTGATTTTAAGTTCTTTTATTAAACCTTAAAATGTGATGGAATAAATTACTAGATTAGGAAGGCTGTGAGGGGAGTTCACGTGTACCTCTATCCATCACCAGTTTGCTCTGTGTTCTTCATGCATTAAGAGTGGGTAGGAAAAGAAACCATTTTTATATTCCTTGTTTAGAGGTGTCTTGGCACACAGAATTGCCATTAATCTATTAATTAACCACTTTGATCACAGCATGGTTTCCATGCCCTTTACATTTTCTCTGCTTACTATCCAAACAATTCCTAACTCGAAGTGTTAAGTGCCTTTTGAACACACAGTGTCAAAAAAAAAAAAAAAAAAAAGGGGAGAATTTTACCCCCTTTTTCATCCCAAATAACACTTTTTGCCTGGAAGTTCTGACACGGTGCCTGTTACCTTGTGTATTCTGAGGGTTGTCAATAATCTAAACACATTTTGTGCACCAGAATGCACTAGGAGGGCCAGGTATTTAACGAAAATTCGTGTTTTGCTGCCATGTTCCTTAGTATTTGCTATGAACATTATCTGTGACTAAAACTGAGTGGGGTGGCTTATCTTCTGCACTGTTGTCTGGTGAGGTGTTAGGACTTTATCATCCTGGACTGTTAGTATTTATAAACTGTACAGGATATAGCTGTTAGGAGAGCACAGTAAGCCAACTGTTTATGGAAACAGGGAGGAGGAAATCACATGAAGTCTTGGGAAAAAAAAGAGTAGGGAGACATTATTTTCCTGATACCACTCACCCATGCAGGAGATTAACTTAAGTAATTGGGGGGGCGTTGTGATGGTTGTGTCTTCACAGCTGAAGACTTCCCTTTCCATGCTCCAAAGAAGCTTTGACCACTTGAACAGGACACAGAGCAGCAGGACTGAGAGTTAATACCACATCAGTTTTTTGTTCAAGACGTGGGAAGAAGAGATGTATGTGTGAGGACTTGTGGGGTAGGGAATGTAACTGTCACCTTTGGACTCTTCACTGTTTGGCTCAAAAGCTGTACAGAATAAAGGTTTGTGGAAGAAGTAAGTTGGGTTCCGCATTCCCGTAGCTTGGCAGCCTTGTCTGTCCTGCCAGCTCTCTACCCTGGGGAGTCTTGCTTACGACCAGTGCAGAGCTCTTGGATCCCGTGGTGAATGAACTGGGAGGGCAGTTGTACTGCTGGTTAATGGATCTGCAAATTCTCGAGGGGGGAGAACACCCTCAGCAGAGAGCATGGCTTGTCTTGAGAAAATCACGTCTTTTTATGTCAACTTAGAAAATTACCATCAGTGAAGGGTCTTTTGGAGAAAAAGAGCGGTGGTGGTTTCTTAGCCATAGGATCTTCATATGCTTTCTTTTTAGCTGTGGGGACCTTGTAAAACAACTCGCCATCCTAAGGATGAATATGTCTAAGATTAATTAACAGAAAAAGGCTTGATATCTCTTGCACACTGCAAGCTTTGGCAGTCTGCCTTCTGCCATATGTTTCCAGCTCTTCCAGAGAAATTTCAGCCCTCAGTATTTTCCCTCTGTCGAGGGCTGCGCTTCAGCTCTGTAGCGCGGCGTGCCCACTGATGATGAAACACCTTGGAGCAGATGAAACCTGCTTTTTCTAGGCAGGTTGAGGAGAAGAAGATGACTCTAAAAACCCCAAAGCCCGTGGAACGCCAGCCTGCCCGTGGGCTGGCCCGTGGCTTGGCCCGTGGCTGCGGGACAGCGCTGGCTGCGCGGTGCTCCGCCTGTGTGGCGCTGGTGCGAGCCCAGGGAGGGTGTGCAGGTGTAGGGTGCGGATTGCGTGTGTGGGTCCCACAGACAGAGTCCTGGGGTCACAGCCCTTCCACGGGGTGGGAGGTGGGAAACTTTGCCAGCCTTGTGAGCGCAGCCCCGGGAGCGGAGCCGCCGGGCAGGGCAGGGCAGGGCAGGGCAGGGCAGGGCAGGGCCCACCTCTCCGAGGCCAGCAGCGCTCCTCGTGCTGCTGCAGCACTGGGAGCACCCC